>CAUYQV010034111.1:0-53774 GCA_963574575.1 Galagoides demidoff | reverse complement strand
GCATCACAGCTCATAGCAACCTCCAACTCCTGGGCTCAAGCAAGTCTCCTGCCTCCGCCTCCCAAGTAGCTGGGACCACAGGCGCCCACCACAATGCCCGGCCATTTTTTGGTTGCAGCCATCATTGTTGTTTGGCGGGCCGGGCTGGGGATTCAAACCCACCACCTTAGGTGTAAGTGGCTGGCGCCTTAGCCCATTGAGCCACAGGCGCCAAGCCAGTGTTTTAGGGTTAAGACAATAAGGTGTTCCTACAAAGGTCAACATACATTTATGTGGTCCCTTATCTCCAAGAGCAAGAATAATCTATTGCTCCTTTAATTTACATTTAGCCATTTATTGCCTCTTATTTGTATGGGTTCTTTGCCTCTCCTGGTGTTTAGCATTAAATCTCCCACATATTCCATTGAGCCCTGGTGAATGCAATATTAAAGTCTGGCAAGTGAACCTTCCCAAAGACATGTTCTTCACTGAAATCCTTGCCCTCTAATCTTCACATTCTAGCATTTTATTTGATGCCCTATTCAATTGCCTTCTCTCTGCATAAGCTTCCCTATAGACAGCACAAGCACTGATGAGATTCCTCAGTTATACTCCCGTTTTCCTTCTTTATGAAAAGCTCCAGCCTTTTTTCTCCATCTGCACTGCCCCCACCCCCACTGCCATGGGGTGCAGGTGATTGGCTCATCCCTGCCTCACTAACCCGGCACATTTATTCAAGTCAGGTGACTGCAATATGAAGCACTGTCATTTTAGTTATAGGAGCGCATGCATGTGCAGATTGAGATTATTAGAAAAGAATTCTAACAGAATTGACTTCTGGTAGGTATTTACTAAGACTCAAGCAATTTAGCAGCTTGGAGTTTTTATTCAAAAAGATAAATGCCTTTTATCATATGGAAGATTTCATCTGAGAAGTGCGGTGTGTTCTAAGGCTGATTTCTGTAGCATAACACTCATTCAATTCCCAGCACAGCTGAATTTAGATAGGGGGCCATAGGACAACAGTATTTTTTTTAAACTAACAGAGCAGGAAATGGAGGGGGTGCTGAAAAATGTCTTCTCTTTGAACATAAAGAATGTGGTCCAATAGCTTTTCCTCAAAGAGAAAATTTTCCATACGATAAATGAGGAAAACCTGGTGAAATAAAGCAAGAGATGCCCCACACCCACACTTCTCTCCCAGCCCCTCACACGTTCACAGGGTACTTAAATCAAAGAGAAACAGAATAAGGTGAGCATCAAGGCATGGTCTGTATTCAAAGCAAGATCAATCTTTATACATAGATCCTTTTTTGGCACCGATGTCTAAAATCCAAACATGGAGATACTTAGGTCTGCAAATAACCTAATCTGCATACCAGATGGATCTGGGGAGGGGGGGAGAAACATACACACTTCTCCACACACATATTTTTTTCAAAAATGTGAGCATAGAAAAACAGATGCTTTTGCCTCCCAAAGGATCTGTGGGCCTCTCTCAAGTAGTCTTGTGGAGCTATTTCATTTCAAATTTCTAAAATTATAAAAATGTCTAGATTAAACATTAAATTGAAAAAAAAGGGCCTCTTACATTGAAAACCAATGGAATAATTTATGAATTATTTTTAACTACTTGTGATACTCAGCCCCCAATTTCACAGATAAGTGGATGGGGAGGTTCAAGGAGGGAAAGTCCCCCCAAATGGGTTGACTGTGGTTCACTGACTTCTGTGACAAATAATTTGGTGCTACATACATGTCTCAGCATGTTAGCACGTCAGAGCTCTTCTGCAAATAAAACTCTGCCGTTTAAGCTTTAGTGAATGAGGATGATGGCATTTTTTTCTTTCAGTTCTTATATGGAAGAATAAAAATAAATTTCCTTAAAACAATTTCCTTTATCTACATTTCACATATTTCCCTTTATTGCATTTAATGTATCTGCCATCGTATCAAGCCATCCATCATCTCCAACAAATCTCACAAAGGCAAAGTGAATGCAGAATGTGGAGTTGGGAACTTGCTATTTCTTCCTTAAATTTCACAGCCGACTGTAGAAACAGCTTTTATATTTGAGGTTCTGAAACTAATTCAGGAAGAGCTATTATAATTACTGTAAAAGCAAAGTTGAATATTCTCTTGGTTACCAGAGTCATTAAATAACCAAGGGTGCAATTTACACCTTGTTCATCTAGAACAGATGGAAATAATAAAGATTTAGGACTAACTGAACAAGAACTGCTCCCACTAACTAGTTCTATTATTCACCATATTACGTACAAGCCTCCTCTCTCACCCTGTTCTCTCAAGCCCTGTTACCAAAACTTCAAAAAAGGGAAAGACCAACAGCAAAATATAATACAACTGTCACACATAAGTAAGATTTCAAGATAACTGAAGTTTATTCTCTTAAGAATTGATACTTTGGGCTTGGTGCCTGTGACTCAAGTGGCTAAGGCGCCAACCACATGCACCTAAGGTGGCGGGTTCGAATCCAGCTGGGCTCGCCAAAACAACAATGATGGCTGCAACCAAAAAATAGCCGGGCGTTGTGGCGGGTGCCTGTGGTCCCAGTTACTTGGGAGGCTGAGGCAGGAGACTCGCTTGAGCCTAGGAGTTGGACATTGCTGTGAGCTGTGACACCACAGCACTCTACCCAGGGGGACAGCTTGAAAAAAAGAAAAAAGAAAAAGAATTGACACTTTGAGCATTTCTGATGGAAACCTCCCCAAAATACATTATACATATCCCTGGATTTTTCAGCAGAAATCACTGGGCACAAAAACCTATAGCCAGATGACTCAGGCATTCACAGCAAACATCCATGATTATACCGTGCAATAGTACAATGTTGTCTGCTTTTTTCATTCCCTCTTTCTCTTCTAAGTCAGTCTATCACTTCCTCTGCTACTAATGCTCCTCTTTCTAATATCACTCCCCTCCCTCCATACACACCCCTTCTACTTTGCAGCTTTTAATTTACTGTGAACTAGAAAACCAAGATTGGTAAGAACTGTACGTTAAGTAAGAGTTAAGAAGGCACTAAAAGCAAGGATGAGGAATTAATTATGGGCTTCAATGCAGCAGCTTTGTGACACCTAAATGTTCCTATCTTTAGATAACTTTCCCATTTCCTCCAGTTTAAGGCTAAATTTTGAAAGGGCGATATTGTGAGAGAGCTACTTTGAAGTATGTCAATTTGTTCTGAATAGACCAAACTGGGCACAGATTAAAGCAGGTCTAGCTGCTGGTTTTTCTGAACCTGAAAAACAATGTCTCCATGAACAACCCCTTCCCACAATTACATAACATCATGTACTTATGTAATGTACATCTCAAACACTTCCGTAGACTTACCCAGTTTGATCCTGGCAACACTGCTGAGATAGGAAGGGCCAGATAAGGAAATGAAGGCTCAGAAGTTTGAGCAGTTTGCCCACAATTAAACAGTGAGTAAATGACAAGCTCTGGCTCCTGGGTTCTTATTCCGGGCTCCTACAACACTACCATATTCCTCCCTCGCCTTTCCTATGCTGACAAGGGCACTAAGCTCTGCCTTTGGTGAAAAAGACTGACCCCATTTCCTTTGGAATTCTTTCTGATTTTTCTCTAAGCTCCGTCAGATGGCTTTAGGAATATTGCTCATTTTTCTGGCAGAACTCAAAACCCTCTGATTTTATTATGTAGAGGGTTGTCAGTGAATTAAAAATTCAACAAATGTATGGTCCCAACTTGCCACCAAAAGTTAACGAATGTCTCCAGCAAGGATGTTTCTCACAAGCAGACACTGAAGAATACATCCCAGAAGATAACTAACAGCTCATTTTGTGTCGTGGCAGCATGAGAAATCACCTCCTCGAGACATTCATTAACCTTTCATTTCCTCCATAAATAATCAATCAGAAATGTGGCTCATATTTTAAATTAATCAAAAAAAAAATAAGCTCTCTTATTCTCTCTCTCTCTCTTCCCTCTCTCTCTGCACTTGAAATGACTTGAGGGTTTGCAATGCTGTCATGATATTCAAATGCATAGCTCTACTTCTCTGGACTGGCTTAAAACTTCTCTCCTCCATGAAGCTTTTCTGGCCTATCTCAGACCTTAGATGTCTCTTCTTCCTCTTCTCCAAGAATTTAGAGCAATTACTGGCATTTGGTATTTAGCATATACAGTAGAAACTACACAGTTGGCCACCTCCTTACATTGACATCTCCTTAAGTTGACCTATTTTTCATAGACTACACGTGCAGTACATGTACGTATCAGTACAGCTGACCTAATTCCTTATGTTGGCCACCTCCACATGTTGACCAGTTTGTTATAGTCCCTTCGGTGGTCAGTTTACAAAGATTCTACTATATTTAGAAATTATGTGAAGTACTGCCAAGAATATGGGTTCCAGAAGCAAACAGACCCAGGTTCTAATTCCAGCATTACCACTTCCTAGCTATGTATCTTTTTTTTCTATTAAATCATAGCTGTGTACATTAATACTATCATGGGGTACAGTGTGCTGTTTTTATATACGATTTGAAATATTTTCATCAAACTGGTTACACAATAACTAAGCAAATGACATGAAGACTAGCTGTGTATCTTTAAATTCTCTGGCTGAAATTCCTCATCTGTGAAATGAGACTAATGATACTTAATATATTAAATTGTTCTGTGGATTAAACACATATAAAGTACCTAGCAAAGTGACTGGTATATGCTGGGCACTCAAATAGGTGTTGTATAATTATTATTATTACAGCCTTTCACATACTATAGTTCAAGCTTGATATCTGTGCAATTTTGAGGCCTTCCCAATCTGTTTTTAATCCCATTAGTAGTTGCATCTAAAGAGGAATTTATCATGAAGTTAAGCTTAAGGGCCCCTTACTTTACATGGCTTTTTTCCAAGGACTTGTTACAAATTATGCTGTTCATACTTTTCTATTATTTTCCTTAAAGAGACCTCCTAAAATTGTACTGGCTTCAGGTCAGTACAAAACCTTGTTTTACCTCAAGTTGTGCCTTTAACATCCATATTCCCCCTCTTTCTTTTTCCCCCCACCTGTACCCAGTATACTATGTTGCACATAGTCAGTACTCAATAAAATGACATTTTGTGAAATCCTCAATTAACCACAGTTTTCCCTGTATTTTGCTTCAAGCAAATAAACACATATCAAGTATTTAGTCAAAAACTTCCAACTTCCAACCAATACATTTGGTTGAAACATTCAGCCCACTTACATATTTTGAGCTAAGAAAAATGTACTTTGTGAACTGCAAAGCTTAGGACTGATACATTACTCATAGAAATTATGGTAAGAATGATGACCCTGAGGAAAGGTTTCTCAACCTCAGCAAAGCAATAATTTGGGCTGGATAATTCTTTGTTGTGCGGGCTCTCCTGAGCATTGTAGGATATCTAACAGTATCCCTGGACTTTACCCACTAGCTTCTAGTAGCACCCCTTCCGGTTATGACAACCAGAAATGTCTCCAGGTATTGCCAAATATCCCCAGAGGAGAACCAGCCCCCCGGTGGCATAAGGCATTACAATTGGCACCAAAAGATCTACAGATGGTCACATATCTTTCGTACTAAGGTGGGAAATGGAGGGCAAGCATTTTGGAAAAGTTTTCAATAAGCAAAAGCACCCTTGGTTAACCTTAAAATCCCATTAACCCCATTCCTTGAAGTTCTATTCCCTAAGCATTCCAGATAACAAAAAAATGTTCTGTACATTCTATTTTCTACTTTGTATGCAAAGCTCAGCTCATTTTCCATCTCAACAGCTAACTACAGAAATCCAGTTCATGGGTGGGGGATCATCAGCTTCATCGCTTTTGCCATCTATTTTAAGTGACAATGATGCTACTGACCTGGAAGTTTAGAGAGTGGTTTTTTCCCCTTGTTTTGACATTTTACGTAACTTTGATATTAGCAATTCTTCCTGTTTTATTTGACTGACGGTGAAATGCAACCAAAAGAAATCTGTATATAAAAGAATTAACATTCTGTTTAGAAGCATTTGTTCTAGCCATCTCATTGATTATGTGATTGAAAATGCCCCCCCCTTTTTAAAATGCCCTTCTTGAATAAGCACTACTTCTTATTTCTTTCTGCAGGTTGTGATCCTGGGAAAACATTCAAGAGGTTACCACTACATGCTTGCTAACCTGGTAAGAACAAGCAAAATTTAAGTGTCCCTGGGCAATATATTCTATTTAGTTTGTGTTAGCTGTAATCATCCAAAAAGGAAATACATGAAGTACCTGAGGTGTTCTCTAGAAGCTTGGAGAAATGACTTCATTACATACCAAAACCTGAATGCAATAGCCTTGTTTTCAATTATGCTGTCTCTGTTTTAGTTGTGAAGCTATATACTTTCCACACTGAAAAAAATAATTCGATGCCTTCACCCAGGGCGTATGCTATATACCCTTACATTGTACCCCATTAAGTGAGAGCACACCAATCTGCCTCCCTCCTCGCTCCTCCCCTGAAGGGCTCAACTACAACTTGGACTTTACCTAACAAACACAAACAATACAACCCAATCATTTGTACCCTCATATTGATCTGAAATAAAAATAATAATAAAAGGCAATATTTTTAATTAAAAAAATAAAATAAATGTCTGCTGCTTAAGCCTCCCAAAGTAACAAATAATTTGATATAATTCTTCACTTACTATTTTTAGGTTCAATTTGGATTTGAAATGTTAACTGTTTTAGTCAGTTTTGGAATGTAAGCCAAGGGACAGAGGACACAGGAAACTGAGTCATTCCTAATTGATCTAAGTGTATATACACTTCAGTATTGGACTTGCCCATTCAGAAGCAGACCACAACCAAATCTTTTCAAACCAGATGCCAGAGGAGGTTTCGACATAGTACATTAAGTGACTCTGTCAAAGTGCATAGACACCTTTGCACTTACATAAAACACATTTTGAATCTTTACCTTCAAACTTCCCATGACTTTAAAATTTGTGACATTCTAAGAAGCTAGTGCTTCATAAAAGTTTTTTATATTTTTTCTTTCTTTGAAATGACAATTTATTTGGGAATTAACAAAATGGCTTCTAAATTAGTAATATCTGTTTGTCAGAGGTTCTGAATAATATCTTCTCCACAGAATGAAAGAGAGATGTTAAATTATCACTACAATACTGAGAATATATTAAAATATTACATAACATGAGTTCCAACCTCAATTTTGTTTCATTAGCACAACAGAATTGTGATCATTATAAAGCTCTTAAACCAAAAGGATAGCAATGAAGGTGAAAGATTCTTGTAATTACATTCTCAGATTTCTTAAATCAAAGGAAATATCTTATTTTGTCTTAATAATGACTTTTTTTAATGAGAGGGGAAATGTTACTTAAACCTCTTTCTTAGGAAGTATATGCATTCAAACACTTTGTAAGATGAAGATTATAGAGCTACTAGTTTCAAATATAGTGTGCATCTTCTCCAATAATTTGCTTAAAGTGGAGCACTTCAGTCCATTTTGGGGATAAATGAATTGATACTTTTAGAAGGAAAAATTTACATCTGTATATTCTTAATTTTGGCTTTTAGGAAACCAATAAGTAAAGGTTATGTTTTCACTTAATGGAGGTTAGACTGTAGATTGGCAGGAAATACGGACATTGTGGATGACTTTTTACAATTACTTCTTCATATTTTGCTGTCCCTCCTTCCTTCTTTCCTGCCATTCCACTTTCCTTCTCTTATACGCCTTCTATGTCCTAGAAAGCAGCAAAGTATACAGTATAGTATTTAAATTGCAGGGTTCCCCCATCACTAACAGTATATAAGATGATTTTAGGTAGTAGACACATAAACTTTTTTATATTAATGGTAATATATTTTCTTAATATGTGTTAGAAAAGTATAAAAATCGCACCTCAAAGTCAAAATTTCACAAATATTACAAGTTCAAATAGCTAAAGTAGTGATTTAACAAAGTAAAAACAGGTAAACAATAGCATGGGGATAAACTAGCAAAATCTAGTTTTCTTTTGCATATGTAGTTGTGATTATACATGGATAACTGAAGTTTAGGAAAGAAAATTCAACTGGGGTTTAGAAAGTTGGAGTTGGGTGGTGCCTGTGGCTCAAGCAGCAGGGCGCTGGCCCCATATACCAGAGGTGGCGGGTTCAAACCTGGCCTTGGCAAAAAAAAAAAAAAAAAAAAAAAAAAACCTGCAGAAAGTTGAAGTTGCCATACTGATGTTGCTACTAGCACACTATGGGATGTTTGGTAAATCACTTTACCTCTGTGAACCTGTTTACTGATTGTGACACTCAGAAGGGAGCAGGGATTCGTTGATATGTTGGGTGGATCTTTTGGAAGCAGATTCTAAGATATAATTAGAAGTATAAGACATTTAATGGGAGTAAGATCTATGAAAGATACAAGGGGAAAGGATACCAGTAGTCAGGGAGAGCTTCAGACCACAATACAGGTCTATAATACTGGTGAAGGAGTTTGATAGGAAGAGCTTCATCTGTGGTGTAGCCCCCAAAGAGTCCTGGCTACCACAACTGGGAGCTCTGCTGAAAAGAAGGTATGTAGAAGAGCTCTATGGTTTCCCCAAATGGCAAGCCATCGCATCCCTATTTTACCCAGTCTTTGCCTAGCAACGGCCCAGAAAGCACACACATTCCACTCGAAAGCTGAGGTAGATCTGAAGGTACCTGACACTGAAGGCTCTCAGATAATTTAACTCCTTGAAGCAGATCCTGTCATAAAGAGAGATATGAGCTGTGCACATGAATGGCTGTCTCATTTGACCTAAAATGACCGATAATCTATAAAGACCTTTCCCCTTCCAGAATTCCAACTGGGTCTCCTTATTCCTACTGACACCCCTTCAGATGAGCTTTGGTTTCAACTTTGAGACTAATACCTGACAGAAATGAAAACTTGTAAAGTGATAGAACTGCAAGAAACAATCACTAGGACAAGGTTGGGGAAAGAATGGTAAATTGAATCCTGAGCACACAACTCAGAATTATGAGACCTTGGGGGAATGTTTACTACAAAAACAAGCAAAGTCTGTTCCTTCAAAAAATAACAAAAGTAATATACAGGATCATGTCAGTCTGGGTAATGAAAACATGAACTAATTTGCCATGTTTTCTGCTGCTACCCTTTCTCTTTCTCTGATTGACCTTTTCATTTGAACTCAGCCATGTGCTTCCCTAAGTCCCTGTAGTCTATATATCACTGCTTTGGGGCAATAGAGATAGGAACTGCAGCCCGTGTCTGATAATAATAATGAAAAAGATCATTCCTATAATGGTTTCCCAATTTTTGAAGCAGATGAAAATGCCTCAAACACCACCATCAAAGACAGACACACACACATATACACACAGAGTAAGCCAGAACTATTTATAAGTAATTTGGATGGTCAAGAAAAGCAGAAGTGGAACTAAGAAGATGTTTCCTTTCAACATGAGTCAACTGGATGAAAGCTAAGACACACATATATATACACACATACATGTATGTATATATAGAAATTCCAATTTGGGTCTTGGTGTTACAACAGCAGAGAACCACTGCTTTCTTCTGCAAATACAAAGTCAAGAACACTTATACTGCTTAATTAAGCTTCCTGGAATCACTTCATGAAGTCCCCTGTGATACTACAAGCTCCATCTATCTGGTAAAAACTTCCATGTGATTTTACATGAACTTCCCCAGTAGTAATCCTAAAGTGAGAAGATTTGCATATTCCAGGAATGAATTAACAAAGGCCTTTCAGAGGTCAGGACATACATTTTGGAGCAGACAATGAGCAGAAGAAAATTCTAATTTGTGGAAATCCCTAGAAGAAAAAAACAGTTCCACCAAGAGCACAGGCCAGAGATGTAATCTGGTAGGCCAGAAGTGGATCACTCAATAAAGCAAGTAAATATCTTATAAATTATGTATCAGTTGGTGATGTCATTTTCTTTTTTAGTGGTTGTTCCATAATTAATTATTGTTTTCTTTTCCAGCACTTCTATAAGATTGTGCTGTTTATCTGTTCTAGTCTCCCAGGTAGCCAGCATGTATAAAATCTGTCAGTTAACCTTTCTTTCTCTTGGTAAGGTCCTGGATCCAGCCAGGCATGTTATGTATTGTGATTTAATTTCTTCATATATATGTCCATAATGATAGTTCAGTCATTATATGCACAACCCTAGACTGGGATTAGGATTAGATGCAAAGGAAGGAAGCATGATGGTACCGTGAAAAGAAAAAGCACTAGACCAGAAGGTAGGAGACAAGTCTGAATCTCATGAATTAATCTAACTAGGATTATAGCAAACCAGACATGTCTAAACCTGCTTACTAATCTGTAAAATGGAGAGTTCGACTGTATTACTCTTTCCCAAAATGTGTTATTTGTACAGAGATGATTTTATGTTGTACATGGCAAAACTTCTTTTTTAACTTACTAGTTTTGAATATATAGCAGAACTTCCATAGTTCACCACCTCTGCATTGACCACTCCCTTAAGTTGACCTAATTTTTTTGACAAGACATGTGCCACACGTACTAAATGAAGTTCCTTATGTTGACTACCTTCATACATTGACCAGTTTGTTATGGTCCCTTGAGTGGTCAAGTTACAGAGGTCCTATTGTATATTAAATATATATTAGAAAATAATAACTATCCCACCAAGTCTGTGATTTTATACATACTATTACTTAAAATGAGGTAACATAGTTAGATGATAAAAAAAATCATCAATATAAACAAAAATATTAAGTAAATTATAGTTCAAATTGATCCACCTATGTGGCAAAAAACTATAAAGTTGGTATATTGACTAAAATTTGGAAAATATTCCAACTTCACTTTCAGCTCTTCATTTCTTCTCTCTTAGAGGTCATTTGAGGCCAGGAGAGGCCAGGAATGAGAGTGTGTATACAGCAGATGGTTAAAGACTAAGGATTCAATGAAGGGAACAAAATCAGAGCTCTGTTATTCTTGGGGATGTAAAGATATAAGGTAGATCAAAGGTTTACAACGAGCCCAGGTGGGCAAAAGTCAGGGAGGGTACATTTGAGTACTCTTAGCCAAGTTCTAAACAGAAATTAGAATCCGAAAGGATCAATTAAAATGGTCTAGCAGATGATACAAGAATAATTGAATCCAGGTTGAGATGGTCCAACAACAGATGTTTGGTACTTCCCCACAAGCAATTGAGGTGCCTAGGGGAGAACACAAACCATAGCAGGGCTGCTGCACCAGGTGACCACTAACTTAGAGGACCAATAATTTCCCGGAGTTGGGGACAATTGTTGACCCTATGAGTAGAAGTAATACCCAGTATCAGAAGTAGTGGAGCAGGCAATCACACAGGTCATTGTGCTAGGGGCGAAAAGGGAAGGAAGTCAGTATATCTCAGACTCCTCCCTGATGTGCTAGCTGTTTTTGTTTGTTTGTTTGTTTGTTTGAGACAGAGTCTCACTATTCTGCCCTTGGTAGAATCCTGTGGCATCGCAGCTCACAGCAACCTCCAACTCTTGGGCTAAAGTGATTCTTTTGCCTCAGCCTCCCAAGTAGCTGGGACTGCAGGCACCCACGACAATACCCAGCTATTTTTAGAGATGGGGGTCTCGTTCTGGGTCAGGCTGGTCTCAAACCTGAGCTCAGGCAGTCCACCCACCTTAGCCTCCCAGAGTGCTAGGATTACAGGCATAGCTATTTTATTTAGACTTCTTATTTGTCTTTGAACTTTAATGAGGAAAGACTTCTTACTCATCTGCCTCCCTATGCCTTTTGCAGATCAGGGAATGGGTGCAGAAAAGATACATTTCTTATCCAAAGTCTCATAGCTAATGCATTGTCAAGCGAGGTTTCCTATTTAGGTTGGTTATACTCTTGCTTAATAGAGCACCTTGCTCTTCCCACCCACCCAACTCAAGCATCTCAGTGAGACAGAAGGCTAGCCCCATGAAGATTTCATAAGAGCATTTGCAAAGACACAAATGTAAAGAAATGAATTTCATGAGGGTAAAGTGATCAGACGTATAAGGACTTTAAAAGCAAGGACACCTTTGTGAATCTGAGTTTGAAACATATCCAAAAGACCAATCAAACTGTTACCTTAACAGGCACCAATTATATCTCCCTCATTTTTTTCTGTCCCACCCTTTTCCTCTTTTTTTCTGTTGCTATCCCCCATCTCTCTGTCATGTACACAGACACACATAAACACACACACGCACACACACTTTCATTTCCCTTTTTTCTCTTGCTCTCTCTTCTCTCTTTCCCTCCCTGTCTGCCTCATTATTAGCATCTACATTATTAGCATGCCAAAAAATAATGATGGACTGGGTACTCATACCAGATGACACCTAATTTTTCTAAAATATTACTAAAACAAAAGCATTACTTATAAAATTAAACCCAAAGAGGAAGCCAGGAGTAACTTAAGCTTGAAGAAGTGAACTTCCCAGACTCAGAATGTACCTGAAACAAAGAAGGGCCTGCTTTGTCTAGAGAGAAAACAAGTCTGAATGAGACTGAGTCATCCTTTTTTGCTTGCCAACAACTACTACCTTCTGTTTCCTTCCCCTTCCAGGTCTTGTTATGTTCCCTTCTTTCCCTTCCTTTGTTCTGCCATTTTTAATGTTCCAAATAAAAAATTCAAATGCTCAAAGCCACGTGTTGTGATCACTGAAACCATAGCAGATGGCATGTAAATACCAAGCTTACTGGGCTGGAGCCTGGCTTTGCAGGCAAAGGTGGGCTTGAAGGGGAAAACTCCCACTGGTGCTAAATGCCACAGAGCTCAGTCACCTCCCCAGGGTGCACAACCTCTCTGGTGGCTCAGGATTTAGTTTCTTTTCCAAATGGAAACAGGACACAGCAAAAATACTAAGGGAAGGAGGAGTAGGGACTGGGCTAGTGTCCAGTTTGCTACTCTGCATTTAGAAAGCCACAGGCACTGATTAGCTTAAAGTAACCAAGTTTGAGACTGTCATTCCCCAACATCCAAAATGCTTGTATTATAGCCAACCATTTCTCTCTCTCTGTCTCTCTCTGTCTCTCTCTCCCTCCCTCCGTCCCTCCCTCTCTCTCTCTCCCTCTCTTCCTCCTTCCCTCTCTCTCTCTCCCACACACACCCCTTGCCTTAAATGAACAAGGAAAGATCACCCCATACCTAATGTTGTAACAAGATAAATTGAAAGAGTTCTATCTTCTCCCCCAGGCTCTCAGATCATGTCCTTCTAAAATAGTGGTTTCTAAACTGTCTGTGAAGAGGCACCAGTTTTTTTTCTCTATCAAATACTTCATCAACGAGTAAAATTACAGCAAAAATAAATTACTTAAAAAATAAAACAAATGAGATATGTAAAA
Organism: Galagoides demidoff; assembly: GCA_963574575.1. NCBI lineage: Eukaryota > Metazoa > Chordata > Mammalia > Primates > Galagidae > Galagoides > Galagoides demidoff. Next base: position 40,414 of record CAUYQV010034111.1, on the reverse strand, counting down.
TATAAGTCCAAATTTTTAGCGTTATGTTTAACAGCCATAATGTTACCCTGACAAATTGCTACGAAGGTTGATAAAGGCTTACTCTCAATCTCCTTTCTTTATATCATCTCAGACTGGAAACAAACAGAAAACTAGCACCAGTCTGCATGAGTTTTTGAGTAGCACTGCTCTAAAGGTCTTCACAGTAAGTTTTCTTTTTTCTCTATACTACTGTGTGCCCAACACCTTGTCCACTCCACTGCAAGGAAGACAGCGGATAATGTTCTTAAGACCTTTGTAACCAACTGTGTATTCGTATGAGAGAAAAACTCAATTAAATTAAAGTATGTGGGGGGAAGGAGTTCAGTAAGCTCCTACCCACCAGGTACATTGTACAGGTATAAGGCACATTCCCTGAGTGAAGGGCACTACAACTCAGACTTTACCTTACCGATGCAAACTACATAACCTAGCGTATCTACCCTCATTTTAATCTGAAAAAAAAATACTAACTGAAATTTTAAAAAATGTTATAAGAACTTTGTAACCATACTGGATAGACCAGATTTGCACAGCTTGCGATAATTGCCAAGGAGATAGAATGGGTGCTGAAGAAAAGGTGGTGTGTGGGATTCAGAATAGTACTATATGAAGTACCTTTCAGAAAAGGTAATTTTGAAGCAATGATCTGAATGAGGGTAAGGATCCAGCTACATAACAAATGAGGAAGAGTTCACACATAAGGAATAACACATGCCAAGGTCCTGAGGCAGAAAAGAGCTTCATACTTTCTCTTAACTGTCACAAGGCAATTTTGTCTATAGCAGAGTGAATGACAGGACAGATTATGCAGGCTTTAATAAGCCAGATAAAGGAGTTTTTTAATAGCTTTTTTCAACAGCAACAAAAATCACATTGAAGAATTTCAAGCAGAGAAAGGTCATGATCTGATTTGTGCTTTAAAAAAGATCAGAGTCGGCTCAGCGTCTATGGCTCAAGTGGCTAAGGCGCCAGCCACATACACCCAAGGTGGCGGTTTCGAATCCAGCCCGGGCCCGCCAAACAACAATGACAACTGCAACCAAAAAAATAGCTGGGCGTTGTGGCAGGTGCCTGTGGTCCCAGCTACTTGGGAAGCGGAGGCAGGAGACTCACTTGAGCCCAGGAGTTGGAGGTTGCTGTGAGCTGAGATGCCACAGCACTCTACCCAGGGGGACAGCTTGAGGCTCCTGTCTCAAAAAAGAAAAAAGAAAAAAAAGATCAGAGTCAAGTGGATGAGTTTTATGGTATATGGTATATGAATTACACCTCAATAAATCTATTAGTAAAATAGAGATCAGGGACTATTTTCCTCACTAATAGCACTCATGCCAAGTTGTAATTACTTATTTACTCATACAAATAACTCCCACTGAACTGAAGTGCTATGACAGCAGTGACCAAGTTTGATATGGTTCACCATTGTACCAACAGCTAGCACTTAGAAGGTTATAAAATATGTCTGTTGATTGGATTAGAGAGTAAAATAGTGAGTAAGCAACACAAGCAAACTGTAATCAAATGCTAATTTATATTGTGTAGTCTACTCTGCACATTATACCCTCCCAGGAGGATGGACTTGCTTTCTAGAGAAAGACTTGTGTCTCTCATTAGCAACTTAATAACTTGAGGCACCACAACTGGTATGCATTTTCCTATTGAAGCATCACCCAGATGAACAATTTAAAGGGCACTAAAGGCACAGCCAGTCTTCATTCAAATTGTGAGATACATAGTTGTGCTGGGCAGCCTTCCAACCCTAATCCTATTGCTTTTATCTTCACTGTAGGCAAGCCACCTTTCCCATTTCTCACCCATAACCTATCATCAACTCAATAATAGTCACCCCATTTATCTTGTCTCTGTTTTCCTTTCTGTAAAAAATGTACCCAAAGAATGTACTATATGAAGGAAATCTCCAAATAATATCTTAAAAATAAGTACTCTAAAAGTAAGCCTTGAATATATTTATTTTCAACTCTCATACTACCAAAAAGAAAATAAATTACAGTATATGAAAATGAAGGATGACAGAATAATACCAAAGTCATTTGAGTCTTTGGAAAATTGAATTATTTGGTAATTCTCAAATCAGGAACAGTCTGTGTTTGGATGCCACTTGTGTAACCATCATCTGTGTGAAAGATGGCCTTGGGGCAATGTTAGAGAGTATGGCACCCCACTTGGGGGCAGAACACAATTATAAGAAGGACTTTACCTAACAAATGCAAATATTGTAACCTAATTCTTTGTACCCTCAATTAATCTGAAACAATTTTTTAAAAAAGATGGCCTTGGGAAATTAACCAAGGGTAGCTTATAAGGTCTTGCATTAGCTGCTTAGGCTCAGAGGTCATTGTTGGTTTTATACAATTGTAATCAAATGTAGGCAACTATTCATTGGATCAAACAAACAAATGTGATGCAATTGAGAAGTGATGCAGTTGATGAAATATAGTAGAACTTACAAATCCAATTGACTAATTTCCCTCTCAAAGAGATCACTTCTAGAGACTAAACCCATATTTCCAACAAATATTGCCATTGTTGCACAGAGGCAAGTAGTCAACCGTATAGATCCTTAGAACTGAAAAGTGAGAAAGGAGAGTTTCAATTCACTCTATCTATGAACAGGAGGATAGCCTCCCATCTTTGTGTATTCTCTCATATCTGTTAATCTATTTCCTCTATACACAAAGTTTACTAGCCCCCTCCCCAGAAAAGCATATCATCATGGCAAATAACCAACTAAATCATCAATTTCAACCAAGAAGAATCAGTGAAATGCAATAGCATTAGAATTTGATAGGTTTAGTTCAAGCACACAAAAGTCTTTGAGAATCTTACCGTCATTTCTAATTATTAAAGTCCCTTGAAATAATAAAATAGGCTTAACAGAAATTCCATAGCACAATAGGGAGTTCTGAAACTTAAAGTCACTTAGCAATGATATTGTGGGGTATACGCATATATTTATTTCACAGAAGGCATTGGAAGGCATGCAATAATGAAGAAGAGAAAAGTCTATAAGCAATCATCAAAATGTATGAGCTTATTGAATCACTGGGAAAATCAAAGAACACAATTGGTCCTCTTACTACCTGGTAGAGGCTATAGGGACAAATATGATACAGATGTTTCTTAGTCATTATTTTACTAATTGAAAATGTTAGCACAGATGAAGAGAAAAGGGAACCCTTGTTGGTGGGAATGTAATTAATACAGCCATTATGGAAAATTGTATTGAGGTAATTTTAGAAACTAAAAATAAAACTACTGTATGATACAGTAATCCCACTCCTGGATCTACGTCCAAAGCAAATGATGCTATCATGTCAAAGGGATATCTACTCTCCAGTATTCATTACAGCATTATTCACAATAGGCAAGATATGAAATCAACCTTAGTATCTACCAGCAGATGAATATATAAAGAGAATATAGTGTATATACACATACTAAGGACTAGTATTCACCTTAAAAGGTGGGGGGAAATATTGTCATTTGGAACATCACAGTTACGTCTAGAGGACATTATGCTAAGTAAAATAAGCCAGGCACAGAAAGACAAATACTGTATGAGCCAGCCATGGTAGCACATAATCTCAGCACTTTGGGAGGCCAAAGCCGATGGACTACTTGAGGTCATTTGGGAGTTCAAGACCAGCCCAAGCAAGAGCAAGACCCATCTCTACATAAAATGGAAAAATTAGCCAGGGATGGTGATATGCACCTTAGTCCCAGCTACTTGGGAAGCTGAGGCAAGAGGATCACTTGAACCTAGGAGTTTGAGGTTGAAATGAGCTATGATGATGCCACTGCACTCTAGCTTGGCAACAGAGTGTGACTCTTTTTTTTTTTTCTAATAAGAAGACAAATACTGCACGATCTCATATGTAGAATCTAAAAACATTAAACTCAAACAAGTGGAGAGTAGAATGGTGGCTACCAGAGGCTGAGGTGATAGGTATGTAAATTAACTTGATGTAATCATTCCACATTGTATGCATATTAAACACACTGTACCCCATATAAATGTATGCAATTATGATTTATCAATCAAAAATAATATTAATAAAAAGGAAAGAATATGGTTCATTCCTAAAGAGTGAAATTTCAATATTGGGAACTAAAGCTATAAATGATGAAGTAGGAGCCCTTTCCAGGCTAGGAGAACAAACAAAGATATCAAAGTGAAAGAGGGCATGATGTGGCTAGAGCATGAGGTCTATTGAAAGAAATGGTGCAGATGAAGCCAGGGGAGCAAAAGATGACAGATAATGAAAATCCTTGAATGCCAAGTTAAAATATTCAACAATACATGTGCAGAAAGTAGGGTATCATTGCAATGATTTGAGTTGTATACCCTAACTGGTATTTTAGGAAGGCAATTTTATTAGGTGAATAGTAAACTTGAAAAGTAAAAAACCAGAAGTCAGACCAACAAGTTGGGAGAACAATAATCTTAGGCCAGTGGTTCTCAAACCTGCTTGTACTTCAAAGTCACCTGTTGAGTTAGGTGCTTAGGCCCCACACTTTATAAGTCTAAATGCCACTAACTAAAATAAGGTATACAGGAAGAAGAAATTTTGAGGGAATGTAATGAATTTTCTTTGGGGTGCATTCTTTTTAAGATACATGGAACATGGAAGTTAATTTAATTAACAGGTGTCTAGAGAAGGGAGTTCTGCAGTATAAGAGAGTCTAACTGGAGAGCCATTGGTGTCTCATTCAAAGTGAATTCAAGTTGAAAATGCCAAAATAAAACAAGAACTTAATTTGTTTACAGACACTAAAGCAGAGGTGTCCAACCTTTTGGATTCTTTGGGCCACATTGGAAGAAGAAGAGTTGCCTTGGGCCAAACATTAAATACGCAAACACTAACCAAATCTGATGAGCAAAAGAAAGCTCCATGTATAATTTTGATTATATCCACCACCACAGATAAGCAAAACAGTCCTCACATAATAAGCCTAATTATGCAGCAACCTATTCAGAAGATCTTTTAAAATCATTGAGCATGTCCCAAATTTGTAGTCACTAATACAGAAAATGTATATATCTAAGTAATAAAACATCTTTGTTTTTTGATTTTTTTATTGTAAAAGTAAAAGAAAAATGGGCAACATAAAACTCATGAGTTACATGACCATGACTTGTATTTGAGAAACTAATAAATCAATATCTGGTTTGATAGAAGTCATTATTGGAATTCTCAGTGAGTTGTCAAGGTGCTCATCAGATATTTTGGTACTAATTTCACTCTTAATGTACTTCCTTCTTGAAAATAGTTGCTCAAAAATGTAGGGGCTGCCAAAAAAAGATGACATGAATAAAGTATGATTATAAAGCAAGGAATATTTGTCTGTGGGAAGATAGGACTTTTAAAAATCCAGTAAAGAGAAATGATCAAATTTTTCATTAAGTTGAACATCAGATTGCAGCTCTATATGTTCCATTTGAAAATTAGCAGGTAATATATTTATGTTGACTGAAAATGGAGTCACAAATATACTAAAATATTCATTATTTTCCTGGCAATCCTGAAATCTGCAAAGCTAAATATTTTTCCCAGTTCACAAGACTGTTTACCCAATACATAAAAATGCATAAAATTGTTTGCCTTAATTTGAGCTAGCTATAATTTCAGTTTAATTTAGAAGACTGTTATGGTTTGAAACATTGTATTAATAAGTTGCTTCTCACCTTGAAGACCCATATTTAACTCATTAAATGAGCGGTTAACTCCACTAAAAATGCTAAATCCTTAGGCCAGTTCTTATTATCAACTTCTGGCACAAATTTGGTTTTCGAGACCATAAAGGACTTGATAACACATCACAAATCATATCCTGTAAACATCTGTCCTCTACTTAGCCACCTTAATTCTGAAAAGTAAATAATATCTTCATAGTCAGCATCAGTACTTTGAAGGAAATCCTGGAATTGGTAATGATTCAATCCCTCAGCCTTTATGAAATTCACACTCTTAATGACAGTTTTCATGAAATTATCCATGTTGAAAGCTTTTGTGCATCAACTTTCTTGGTGTGCAATGCAATGATACTTCATCAAACATGGGTTTGGGGCAGAAATTACATCATTTTATATTAATTTCACGAGGTCCTCCCTTTTACCTACCATCCCCAGGGCACCCTCAGTAACTATACCAGATACGTTGACAATGGACAAAGATAATTGCTTTGACATCTTTGCTACTGCTTCACACAAATCTCTTGAATTATTTGTGTCTTTTAATGGCACTAAAGAAGCCATTTTTTCAGTGACATTATATTTATCATCAATGCCTTTAATAAAAATGGAAAGTTAAGCCATATTTGTAGCACCAAGGCTGTCATCCTTAGTCAAAGCATGAAATTTTAAATTAGCAGCTTTACTCTCTAAACTTCATTCAATAGATTTTCAAATTTCTTCAATTCACCTGGCTATACTCTGGGGAGACAAACTGATTTTTAAAATATCCCCCCTTTTTTTTCAGTGCAAATTATATCATGCCATGCTTTCCATACGTGGCTTTTAACTCCCCATCAGTAAATGGTCTTAATTTTTTTGTTATTAAGTATACGACCACATAATGGGCTTTTTGCAATGTATCCCATCTGAGTTAAAACTTTAAAAAATGTTTTTGTTGAGAAGACTTTTTGTTAGTTCCATTATTTTGTTCTTACGACATAATCATTCATACATATCAAATTTGGTGGCATGTTTTTGCATATAATACCTTTTCAAATTACAATCTTTGAAAACTTGCACAAATTCCCTACAAATTGAGCAGAGTGCCTTACTATTTGCCTCAGCAGAAAAGTAGTCATCTGTCCACTTTTTACTGAACAATCTTCCTTCATCCATAATGTTTCCTCTTTGGGGTTGTTTTCTTTTGAGACATTGTAGAAGACATGCTAGGATTAAAAAAAAAAAGAATAACAGACAAGGGATTGTATTTACTTTATTATTAAAATTAATTGACATGAAAGTGCAAAGCAATGTTTGGGCCCTTTGCCATCTTGGCTACCATTGCAAGGTGAGGTAGAGGCCGATTATAAAGTGTGGCATGTGATATGCAAGGCACTGCTGAGGTGTAGAAGTACCCTGAATAATTAAATAAAAATGGTTAGCTGACTTCTACATAACATTGAATGCCTAACATTGCAATGATAGGTTAAAATATTACTGATAATGGCTGCCTCGCCAAGTCACCAGAAGCACATGTAATGTCTGATAGTGTCAATTCAACTGTCCGCACTTAGAAGATGATTCACTGGAAGCCATACGCTAGCATTAAAAAAAAGTTAATTCCACGATTCTGTCTGTACAACACAATCCTTCATATGCATCAAATTTGGTGGCATGTTTTTGCATATAATACCTTTTCAACTTATGGTCTTTGAAAACTTGCACAAATTCCCTACAAATTAAGCAGAGTGCCTTAATTTGGAAGGAAAGAAGCTATGCATGCATACAAATAGTGAGAGTGTATATATATTTATTTTATGTGACACAACATTTGTCATCTACAAAGTTCACACTTGAGAACCATGCAATCATGTTCCACAAAAAAAAAAAAAACTTACAATGTTTTAGGTAAGTTTACAATTTTTTTTTATTTTATTGAATGGTAACTATGTACATTAATGCACTTCTGGGGTACAGTGTGGGGTTTTCACATGCAATCCGAAATACTTACATCAAACTGATCAACACAGCCTTCATGTCATTTTCTCAGTTATGTTTTAAAACGTTCTGATTCTACTCTTAGAGAGTTTCACTTGTACCCCTGTAAGATAAACCTCTAAAATGGTCCCTCCAATCCCGCTCCCTCCACCCATTCCCCCCTCCCTTTTCCCTCCCCCCTCCCCACATTCCCAGGCTATTTGGTTATAGCTTTCATATAAAAGGTACAAATTAGTTTCATAATAGGGGTGTGTACATTGGATACTTTTTCCTCCATTCTTGTGATACTTTGCTCAGAAGAACATTCTCCAGCTCCATCCATGTGAACATGAAGGATGTAAAGTCTCTGCAGCTTTTTGATTTTCAAGGGAGAAGGGCTGCAGGTGACAAGGCCTGGCAAGCTTTGGAGACAGAGGAGGGAGCATATTAGGCAGTGGCAGGGAGAAGCTTGGCTTTCTTTGGTGTTGCCCTAGAAGAGACATCTTTGTAAGAAAAAAGACAAGAAAATGCATAGAAAACCAGGGCAGCTATCCTGTACATGTGCCATTTTCAGGACTTGACTTTAGTAGTTGATCTAAGAGTTGACAGGTGCTAATCAAACGATTCAAACTGATACAACTCATGAAAAAAAAAATACAAAATTCAGGAGACTGAAAAAAGTTAGCTTAGTGACTAAATTGGTCCTTTCCAGGAATGAGAATGCCTATTTCTTCAACCCAGGCACACAGTCCTTAAAACTGGGGTCCTTGAGAAAGAAGTTATTTCAAAAATAGCTTCTGATTTCTAGCTCTGAACTGGAGAACTTTCTGGTGCATTTTGTCCCACCTGGAATGTTGCCTGAGGACTGTCTCACTAAAGATTGTACCACTGTAGTGGAGGGGATTCTTCAGCAACTGGGAGAGAGCTCTCAGAGAAAGGCCTGAGTACCAGGGGCAGACAGATCTGACACCAAATATTGTCACAACCACATACCAGCTGTGTGCTTTTAGGCTAAGCATGTAACATCTCTGAACCTCATTTTGCTCACTTTTCACCAGAAAGAATAATAATTAGCCTTCTTAAGTTGTTGAAATAATTCAAGTGAATATGCCCAAGGAAACAGGCACCACTCCTCTCAGGTATGCGGGACATGGAGCTTGTCATCATTACTGCCGGACAGATAACTGCTGTGAAAAGCAAACTCCCAGTGGCAGTGTCACTTTCTATCCATCTTTTGTGTCTTTCAGAAATACAGTACAGTGTTCACAATTAATGGTTGTATTTGTCATTTTATAGTAGATTGATGTTTTAAGGGTGAGTCAGAGGAATCATCATGGCCTATATTTACTTTTATGTGAAAATTAATTGATAGGAAAATCCAAAGCAAGGTTGAGGCCCTTCCACATCTCAGCTGCTGCTGCAGGGTAAGGCGGAGGCCAGTTGTAAAGCCTGGTGGGCGATGGGGGAGGCACAGGGGGAATGTAGAAGTACCTTAATAATCAAATAGCAACACTCACCTGACTTCTAGGCAACATCAAATACCCAATTTGCAATGGTGGGTTGAAATACTATTGAATTGTATTTGATAATCACTGCCTGGCCAAGCCACCACCAGCGCATGGAACTTCTGATGGTGTCAGTTTCACTCTCTGCACCCCGAAAATAATAGGCTGGAAGCTGTGCCCAGCTGTGAAACCAAAGGCTGCAGGCAGATGGATAATGAGAGACTGTGTGTGTTTATTGTACCTGACATTGCAACGTGATATTGTTGTCTACAAAGTTCATGTTCAAGAACCACGCAATCTAGTTCCACCAAAAGAAAATAACCAGAAAATCTTATAGTTTTTAAGTAAGTTTATGATTTTGTATTAGGCCGCATTCATAGCTATTCTGGGTTGCTTATGGCCCATGCACTGTGAGTTGGACACCCCTGGTACAGAGTGTCACTTCTTCCTGAAATGTTTGGTTGAATTCACCAGTAAAGCCTTCTGAGCTTGGTGCTTTCTGTTTGGGGAAGTTGTTAATTGTTGATTAAATGCATTCAATAGATGTAGGCCTATTTAGATCATGTATTACTTATTTTGTGAGTTTATGGTGGATTGTATCTTTCATAACGTGGTTCTATTTTACGTAGGTTACCAAATTTGTGGCCTATAGTTCGTAAAGTCCTTTTACTATTTTTTAACGAAAAGTGGATCAGTAATGACAGCCTCTCTTTCATTTCTGGTTCTAGTAATTTGCGTCTTCTCTTTTTTTCTTAATTCGCCTTTCCAGAGGAATATTAATGATGATATTTTCAAAGAACCAGTGCTGGGTTTTGTTGAATTTCTCTGTTGGCTTTCTATTTCTGCTCTAATTTTTTTTAATGATTTATTTTCTTCTATTAACTTTGGGTTTAATTTTCTCTTGTTTTTCTGAGATAGAAGTTCTTTTCTTTTTGTTCCATTATTATTTTTTAAACTTCGGAATAACATAAGGGTACATACAATTAGGATACATTGTTTGCATTTTTTTTTTTTTTTGAGACAGAGTCTCATTTTGTCACCCTCAGTAGAGTTCTATGGCATGACAGCTCACAACAACCTCAAACTCTTGGGCTTAAGTGATTCTCTTGCCTCAGCCTCCCAAGTAGCTGGGACCACAGGCCCTGCCACAATGCCCGGCTATTTGTTTGTTTGTTTGTTTTTGTAGTTGTCATTGTTTAGCAAGTCAGGCCAGATTTGAACCTGCCAGCATGTGACTGGCCCTGTAACCAACTGTGTTAAGGGCATGGAGCCCATTGTTTGTATTTGTTAGAAGTCTGAGGTATGTCTGAATCCTTCACTCAGTAGGTGTGCCATACACTCCTACACTGTGCCCAGTTAGGTGGAAGTTTACTAAGCCTCTCTTCCTTCCCCTTCCACATTCCACCCACTTGAATTTAATTGTGTTTTTCCTCTTGTGTGGGCCTGTTACTCATCTACTAGTTTCAAATTAATATTGGGTATGTGGGATGCTTGTTTTCCCATTCTTGAGATACTTTATTTTGGAGAATGTGCTCCAAATCCATCCAAGCAAATCCAAAAAATGCAAAATCTTCATCTTTTCATGGGTGAATAATATTCCATGGTATACATATACCACAGTTTATGAATTCATTCCTGGGTTGATGGTCACTTGGGCTGTTTCCACATCTTTATGATTGTGAATTGAGCTGCTATACACATTTGAGTGCAAGTGTCCTTAAGATGAAATGATTTTTTTTCTTCTGCATCTGTCCCTTTACTTTTAATCAATGCCTTTGCATTTAAAATGAGTTTCTTATAGGCAAAATATAATTGGCCCTGTTTTGTATCCATTCTGACATCTCTGTCTTTTAACTGGTGCAATTAAAGGACCACATGCCCAGCATGCTTTACAATTATATCCACTCTGACAGTCTCTGTCTTTTAAATATGAATGTAGACCATTCATATTTAAAGTTATATTATCATAATTGGATGAGTATCTGCCATTGTTGGGTTAACACTTGTAAACTGTTTTATATTAGTTTCCTTTTGTCTTTGTCTCTCTCTCTCTCCCCACAACCATTTTGACTTCCACTGCCTTTCTGCCTTCTCTGATTTTAAATGAACATTTTGTATGATTCTGTTTTCTCTTTTCTTTGAATTTAACAATTTTACTTATTTTTAAATTTTTTCCCTAGAGTTTGCAATATATATTTGTAACTAATCCAAGTCCATTTTTTGATAACAATACAGAGATCACATGCAACACGTAAGCCTCATAATGTTATTCCTAGTTTCTCCTTTTCATCTGTTGTAGCTGTGCTATTCCTCCTTTCATTTAAGCTAGGATCACTGCCTATATTTTTGCTATTATCATTTTGAACAGACTTTTATCCATTAGGTCAATTGCAAATAAGAAAAAATAAGAGATTTTATATGACTTTCATTTATTCTCATTCTTTTTTTTTTTTTTCTTTTTGATTGCAGTATTTGGCTGGGGCCAGGTTTGAACCCACCATCTCTGGCATACGGGGCTGGCGCCACACTTCTTGAGCCACAGGCACCGCCCCATGACCTTTATTTATTCTCTAATAGCCTTCCTTTCTTTATGCAGGTCTATGTTTCATTTTCTATTACATTTTCTCTTTCTCTGAAGAACTTCTTTTAACTTTTTTTTAATGGGACAGACTCACTTAAAACGTATTCTTTTAGCATTTTTACAAAGTATGTCAACAAATTTCTGCACATTTTTCTTGGGAGGAAGTTTTTATTTTTCCTTCACTTTTGATAATTCCAGAGTATAGAATTCTACACTCTGAGGATAGAATTCTAAGTTGATGGGTGTTTTCTCTAAACATTTCAAACATTTCACACCACTCTCTTTTTGTTTGTATGTTTTTAAATGAGAGGTTCATTGCAATTATTATACTTTGTTCTTGCTAAATCCCACGTCTTCCCACTGCCTCTCCTTATAGCAGTCTCATATCCATGCCCATTTGATACCAAATAAACACCTATACCGTGGTCAGTCACTGACCCCAGAATAACTAGTACTGTAATTTCACAGAAAACCTATGTATTTTACATATCATTATATAAGTAACTAAGAATACTTTCATCCCATTCTCTGCATGTTCTTTTCATTACAGTTTCTTCTTTTGATGTGTGGATGTACATTCTCTGCATGTTCTTTTTACTATATTTCCTTCTTTTGATATGTGGCTGGGACAGATGTATTTACTATGTTCACTGCATGCTTTCATATATTTCTGGTCTCTCCCATAGGGACAAAAGCAGCAGAAACCTTCTTTTGGTAAGCTCATCACTGCTTGCCTCACAACTCTTCCTTTTGGTACAGTATGAACCATTCCTCTTGTCACCACTCCTTGTCCTTGATTGCACTGGTGTCCACAAGGATTCATTGCTTTCGTATATTTTTGGTAGAGACTGTGCACATTTGGGGCACGACTTCTTATGTCTTCTTTACAGAGCTGTCACGCAAATCTTTCAAAAAGTATCTTCTTCTTAATTGTTTCTTCAAATGAAGTTGCAACCAGTGGCTATTTGATTTCTTAAAAATTACATATGAATTGTATGCTGCGATGTCAATGATGTTGAAGGAAATTGCCGGGGTAACACCAATTCGGAGACAGGAATATGTTCTCCCACACTTATCAAGTGCATCACACCTGCTTTAGTAGCTTTATAAAAGTAGATTACAGGCTCAATTGGCTGAGGCGCCAGCCATGTACACCTAAGGTGGCGGGTTCGAATCCCCAGCCCGGGCCTGCCAAACAACAATGATGGCTGCAACCAAAAAATGTCCGGGCGTTGAGGTGGGCGCCTGTGGTCCCAGCTACTTGGGAGGCAGAGGCAGGAGACTCGCTTGAGCCCAGGAGTTGGAGGTTGCTATGAGCTGTGATGCCATGGCACTCTACCCAGGGGGATAGCTTGAGGCTCCGTCTCAAAAATAAAATAAAATAAAATAAAGGGACACAAAAGCCAGCTAAAAGGGTTTGCAGTGATCAAAGCTGGAAAAATATGACCCTCCCCAAATGAAGTTGGGTTATGACTTTTGATTAGAGTGTAAAATAAATATCCTTGAGTATGCTGATGCAAATAAATGATTGAATAAGTAAATGAATTTGTAATAAGCCAAACTCTCACACATAATAATTCCAAATAATTTATTTAAATCGCCCATGGAGTTAATGGGTAATTCTCCATTCTTTAAAAGTTGTTGCCATATAATGACTTCCTTATGAAGTATGGAATAGGGAAAAGTAAAGAAGCATTTCACAATGGATAAACTTGATAAATCTTATCTCAACAAAATGATCAAGATTAACATCAACTTTGACCTGGATGTCCTGAGAGTTACACTCTATCTCTGTGGTCTTCTTCCCCCCAATCCCATAACCCCAGTCTAATCCTAATTCCAGAACATTCTGCAAAATGCCTGGCCAGTAATGCTAAAAACTGTGAAGCAAGGTCTGTAAAAATCAGGAAATTCTGAGAAAAGTTCCTAGACAAAAATTCTCAGAAAATATTACAATTAAATATAACATAGTATCTTGAATGGGATCCTAGAATAGTGAAAAGACATGAGGTGCAAACTATAGAAATCTGAATAAAATGTGAACTTTAGTTAATAATATATTAATATTCATTCACTCATTGGGATAAATGACCTATACTAATGTACGATATTATGAACATATACCTCAAATTGTTCTAAAATTAAAAGTTTATTAAAACATTATTTGATAATATAGTATACCCTCATTTATTTATTTAACTTTTCTGAGATAAGATTATACTTCTTTAACCAGTGATGATAAGCTCTGTTATGAGACTTACTTTGGCCAATGAAATGTGAGTGGAAGTCATTAGGGAGCCTTCTTTGAAATGCTTGCAGGAAGCATCCATTGTTAAGTTTCTCTCTTCTAAAATTGAGCAGTATCTCAAATAAGAGACCACACTTTCAGCCTGCATCTCAGAATGAGTGTATCTCACGGAACCAAGCCATAAAGAATTCAGGCTATGTTTATCATAGTGAAAATGGGAATTAACACTTAATCATAATAAGCCACTCAGATTTTGTCATCTTACAGGTGTAACCTAGTAAGACTGACTAGAAAATGACAGACGTACGTGGTGTTCTGCTGAAACGAAACTCTAATATGTGTGCCATTGGTTTTCAGACTGGGTAGGTACTTGTGGAAGAGGGTATTTATTGCTGATTGGATGAATAACAACTTGTCATGTGTTTGTACAGGTGGATCATTTAATATAACTGTTGTCTGTGATTACTTAGAAGACAGGCTACATACTGAGTGAGCTTGAGCTGTAGGCGAAGAAGTTAGAAAACAGAAAGCCACTTGTGTGATATTGGGTGCATTGGATAAGGTGCTTGAAGAAAGAGATGAGGTCAGAAAGGAATTAGATAGTTTACGAAAAGGGACATTCCCCCCAAGAAAATATAACACTGGGGGATATTAGTGACACAGGCCAATTAACACTCAGCCTTCTGTCAAAGACCAAATTGGGGATTCCAGGTACTAAAACCTACTGTTAAAACTCAGAAGTTAGTAATGTGCCCATTAAATCTTTTCAATGGGACAGAAAGTCTCAGGGAAAATAGACTCAGATGAGAACTTCCCATGTTATCCTTCTAAGTTTAAAATCTTGGCAGTTAAAACCTGAGAGAAAGGCATGTTTCAGAAAAAAAAAAAAAAAAGAAAGAGAATGTGTCCATTATAATAGGAAACTGACTGAAATCAGGTAAATACTAAATAACAGTTGAATAAATAATTAACAAAAAACTCACTATGCTTTTGAAGGAGTTGTGCCACCACTTTAAATTAAATAGACTATAGTCTGAGCCTTGAAATTCCCTTTGAGTACTGGCGTTGCCAGTTAGAAATAAAAATACAGGATGCCTCAGGAAATTTGATTCTAAGATGAACAGCAAATAACATATTTTTAGTATGACTACGTTTTAGGCAATATGTGGGACATATTTAAACTAAAATATTATTTGTGGTTTATCAAAATTGAAATTTAAAAAAGAGTACTATATTTTATTTCATAATAGCATTTGAAGATTAAAATATTTTCAGGGGGAAAACAGACCGAAAATCCTTTAAGCCATCCAGAAGGGTGTATTCTGTAACATCCTCCTTAGATAATAGACCCCATACACTAAGATTATTGACAAGTTGCATATGTTTATCATAAATAAAGCAAAATAAAAAATCACTTTCCTTATGAAGAATAAACACCATTTAATATATTTTATGAAAAACAGTCTGGGTGAGTTTTTAAAAGGATTCGAAAATGCAATGTGGACTCACAGACACTCAAAACAAGTAAAGAAGCCTCACAATTTTCTGATCTAGCTGGTATCTTGTTCCATGGTCTGCAGTCAGATTTCTCTGCCCATCCATCCTGTGTATTCATAATTTAGAAGGTTGCATGAATTTGCTATGTATGACATTAGCTCTGGTCAAAAATATGAAATGTCTGATTTTGAATCAAAAGTATAGTTTATTATATCTCGAACAGAAAGCAATGCGATTAGTCTAAGTATGAGCCTAAACTATCAACAGTTTTACCATCTTATGGGTAGCTTGGGTGTAGCAGGAGAGAAGAAGCCTGGATTGTAAGTGGTGATGAAATCAGGAAAAGGGTTTTCCACAGCTTGTTGAGAAATGAATATTTTTCCTTGCAAGAAGTGGTCCAATCCTATGACAAGTAGGAGTCAGGTGGTGTGAGGTCTGGTAAACAGGGTAGGTGAAAGAGAGTTTCTAAGTCTAGCTTCTGTGGTTAAGTAGCATTGTGTGAGTGACATACATTAGAGTGTTGTCTTGTAAGAGGACTGGCCTGTCTCTACGGACCAGTCTCAGCTGCTTAATCTCAAGCATCTTCCTTGTGTTAATGGGAGACAACCCCTGACCCCAACGTCCAGATTTCATGGTAGGGGATAATATGAGTGGGGGGCACCAAACAGACACCATTAGGTTTTTAGATGAATATTTGACGTTCAGCTGTGTTTTGGCACCTTATCTGTATCTCACCATTGTGTCAAAGGCTTGCGATTGTCAAAAGGAATACATTTTGGGGGTGGTGCCTGTGGCTTAGTGAGTAGGGCATCATCCCCATATACTGAGGGTGGGGGGTTCAAATCCAATCCCAGTGAATTGCAACAACAACAACAAAAAGAAAATAGCCAGGCGTTGTGGTGGACGCCTGTAGTCCCAGCTACTTGGGAGGCTGAGGCAAGAGAATCACCTGAGCACAAGAGTTAGAGCTTTCTGTGAGCTGTGTAATGCCAAGGCACTCTACCAAGGGCAAAAGTGAGACTCTGTCTCTACAGAAAAAAAAAAAATCCATTTTTTTATACACGTAACAATTCAGTGTGGAAATGGTTTGCCTTCAGGTTGTAATAGCAAAGAAAGACAAGCTCCTAGATGATTTTTCTTCTGCTGTAGATTTAATTTGTGTAGACCCATCTATCCAGCTTCTTTACATTTCTAATTTGTTTAAAATGGTCCAGTATTGTTGGAATAGCAACATCAAATTTCCTGTTAATTCATGTGTAGGTTGAGATGAAATTGCTCCCTCTACAGCTTTCAGCTCACTATTATCCACCGTGCTCTCGGTTCACCCATGTGGCTCATTTTCAAGATTCAAATCATCAGAACAGAACTTCTCAAACCATTGACGTGCTGTATATTCATTAGCCACCTCCTTCCCAAATGCTTCGTTGATATTTTGAGCTGTCTACAGTGCACTGATTTCACAACAAAACTCATATTCAAAAATAACACACATTTTTTACTTTCCCATGGCTCACAAAAATTGCTCTTAAAAAATAGTTGAAAGATAATCACAGGCCAAAATGTGTATTTGAAAGAATGAGGATGTATCTTCACAATAAAAATAAACCAAGACACGTCAAAGAGAAATGTCAGGGATATCAACTGTCAAACTTAGTACTTAAGGAAGTAGGATTTCATATTTAATAATCTAAAATATAACTTGCCCAATCCAGAAACCTTTGTCTTCTGACCATAGTTTCTGGGCCTCTTATTTTATATAATTGAACAAAATGTTGATTGACTATTGATTGGATACCCTAGGATCAGATGTGCACTCCAGTCTAAGTATTAGGCAAACATCAAAAATATGGCATGTTTAGTTCCAGACCACTTACAATAAAGCAAATATTGCAATAAATCAAGTCAAATGAAATTTCTCGGTTTCCCAGTGCATATAAAAGTTATATTCACACGATTACGTAATATATTAAGTGTACACTAGCATTGTGTCTAAAAGTGTGTAAACTTTGAAATTATTTTATTGTTAAAAAATACAAATAAGCATCTGAGTGAGTCTAATGTCTTTGCTAGTAGAGGATGTTTCCTTGATGTTGATAGCTGCTGACGGATCCGGGTAGTGGCTGCTCAAGTTTGGGGGACTGTAGCAATTTCTGAAAATAAAGTAACAGTGATGTTCTTTGCAGTAATCAACTCTCCCATTTATGAAATATTTCTCTGGAGCATGTGATGCTGTTTGACAGCATTTTACACACTGTAGAATGTTTTTCAAATTGGAGCCAATCTTCTCAAACTCTACCCATGGTATATGAACTCAGCTTACAGAATACTCCAAATCGTTGGTTGTTATTTTGATAAGGAGCACAGTATCTTCACCCAGAGTAAATTCCATCTCAAGAAACCATTTCTTTGCTCATTCATAAGAAGCAACTTTTCATCTGTTCAAGTTTTATGAGGAGATTTCAGGAATTCAATCAGATCTTCACACTTCATTTCTAATTTCAGTTCTCTTGCCATTTCCATCACATGTGTGGTTATGTCCTCTACTGAGGTATTGAACTCCTCAGACTTATCCATGAGGGTTGGAATCAACTTCTTCTAAACTCCTTTTAATGTTGATATGTTGACTTCCTTTCATGAATCATCAATGTTACGGCATCTAGAATGATGAATCCTTTCCAAAGTATTCTTAATGTACTTTACCTAGATCCATCAGAGGAATCACTATCTATGGCAACTATAGCCTTTATAAAATGTATTTTTAAAATAATAGGCCCGGAGATCAAAATTACTTCTTTATCCATGGAATGGATATTGTATTAGCAGACATAAAAATAACATTAATCTCCTTCTACCTCTCCATCAGAGCTCTTGGGTGATCAGGTGTACTGTCAGTATTAGAATGTTTTTTTCCAGCGGTAAGTCCCAACAATAGGAATAAACTCTCTAGTGTACCAGGCTGTAATAGATGTACTGTCATCCAAGCTTTGTTTCTCCATTTATGAAGCATAGGCAGAGTAGATTTAGCATAATTCATGAGTCCTGGGATTTTTGCAATGGTAATTGAGCACTAGCTTCATCTTAAAGTCAACAGCAGCAGTAGGCCCTAACGAGAGAATTACTCTGTCTTTTGAAGCGCTGAAGCCAGGCATTGACTTCTCCTCTCTAGCTATGAAAATCAGAGATGGCATCTTCTTCCAATAGAAGGCTGTTTTGTCTACACCAAATATCTATTTAGTGTAGCTGCCTTCGTTAATTATCTTAGTTAGATCTGGATAACTTGATTCAGCTTCTCAATCATTTCACCTTGCATTTTTATGTTATGGTTGTGGCCTCTTTCTTTAAACTTCATGAAACAGTCTCTGCTAGCCGCAGAGTTTTCTTCTGTAGCCTCCTCAACTCAGTCTTTGCAGAAATGAAGAAAGTTAGGGCCTTGCTCTGGATTAGGCTTTGGCTCAAGGGAATGTTGTGGCTAGTTTGATCTTCCATCCAGACCACTGAAACTTTTTTTATATAAGCCATACGGCTGTTCCACTTTTATCATGATTCATGTGTTCATTGGAGTAGCACTTTTAATTTCCTTCAAGAACGTTTCCTTTGCACTCAGAACTTGGCTAACTGATGCAAAAGGAATAGCATTCAGCCTGTCTCAGCTTTCAAATGCCTTCCTCACTAAGCTCAATCTCTTCTATTTTTTTTATTTAATATGAGAGACATGTGACCCTTCCTTTCACTTGAACAGTGAGAGGCTATTGTATAGTTATTAACTGGCCTAATTTCTGGCTGTGTCTTAGGGACTAGAGAAGCTTAAGGGGAGGGGATGAGATGGTCAGTGAAGCAGTAAGAACACACACAACATTTATTGATAAAGTTTGATGCCTTATTTGGGGTGGTTTATGGTGCCCTGAAGCAATAACAATAATGGCATCAATGAACACTGGTCTCTCCACAGCACAAAGTCCCAAAGCTGCAGATGCTGGTGCAGATGTGGAGAGAGGGAACATTTTTACCCTGTTGATGGGATTACAAAGTAATACAGCATCTTTGGAAAGAAGTGTAGAGCATCCTCAAAGAACTCAAAGTAGACCTTTAGTTTGATCCCACAATCTTATTAATTATGCATCTATGAGAAGAAAAATATTATTTTATCATAAGGACATTTGCAGCAGACTATTCAGCACAGCTCAATTTATAATCACCAAGATGTGGAAACAATCTAAAAGCCCATCAACCCAGGAAAGGATTAACAAATGGTGGTATATGTATAACGTGGAGTACTATTCAGCCATAAAAAGGTGGAGACTTCAGATCTTTTGTATTAACTTGGATTGAGCTGGAAAACATTCTTTTTAGTAAAATGTCACAAAAATGGAAAAGCAAGTATCCAACATGGTCAATACTAATATGAAGCCAGTAGATGGACTAACACATGCCCACACAAGAGAAAACTCAGTTTAATTCAAGTTGGGAGGAGGGGAGAGAGAGGAAGACAGAGGTGGGAGAGGGAATTGGTGTGCTCCCACCTAGTGGGCATGATGTGCATTGCACACCTCCTGGGTGCCAGAAACAACTACAACAGGGACCTCAGTTAACAAATGTAAACATTGTAACCTAGTGGTTTGTACCATCCTATTAATCTGATGTGAAAAAAGGGGCACTGATCACAGATAACCATAACACATAGAAAAATAATGAACAAGTTTGAAATATTGTAAGAATTACAGAAATCTGACATAGAGACACAAAGTGATTAAATGCTTTTGGGAAAATGGCACCAATATACTTGCTCAATGCAGGGCTGCCACAACCTTTAATATGTAAGAAGCATGATATCTCTGAAGTGCAATAAAGTGAAGCTCAATAAAATGAGGTATGCCTATACTATCATTCAGGTGAGGTCCACTAGTGTGCTGGATATCTCTTTAAGAATTTGAAGAAGAGGAGTTATGTTAAAAGTGATTGGATATGGCAGGCAAATTAAATTGTCATGTCCATCACAAGGGCAGAGTGTTTAAAAGTCATACACACCTATAAAGAAGTCCCATTACACATACAGTTTGAGTGTTCCTTAGCCAATAGGAATCCAATTTTTGGATTAAGGAAGTCTCTAATCCAAAATACTCTAAAATCTAAGACTTTTGAACCAACTTACTAAAACCAACATGAGGCAAATTCCAAATCTGATCTTGTCTTATAGGTTGCAATCACAATGCAACCAAAACTTCGTTTCCTATACAAAGTTATTAAAAATAACCATAGCACTACTTTCAGATTATGTTTATAAGGTGTTTATGAAACATAATTAAATTACAGATTTAGACTGAAATTTCATCTCCATGATACCTCATTAGATAAATGCAAATATTTCAATATCTGATAAAAAAATACGTGTATAAGGACTTCATAAATTTTAAAACTTTGTCGAAGAAGGCCATTTGGCACAAGTATGTTATATATGAACCATGTTTTTCTTAATGTATGCTCTAATATTAATTTTGTGTTAATTCAAATTTCATCTGCTACTTATTTATTGAAATTTAGGAGGTATTTAATGCCATTAGAGGCATTTTATTTACTATTTTTACTTTGATCAAACTGTCAGTGATTTGCAAAATCTTAATTTCTGAGCAGATTATACGGAGAGTTGTGTTGGCTAAGTTTATTTTTTGTATAATTAATATGGATAATTTAGTTTAGGTCTTTTCTGTTTAATTGAGTTAACAATGTCTGCTGGAATATAATCCTATTAGCTGATTTGAGGGAATGTCTACATTTAACTTGTTTATTAGCACTGAGTGGACAAGAGTAACTTATCCTAGTCCTCCTAACTTTTGAATTTCAACATGAACTATCACCAATGAATAAGAAATGCTTTGAAAATAGTTAGCATTCTTTGACAAAACCCTAAGGGTCTAGTGAATACATTTACATTAATGGTAGGCTTAAAAAGATAAAATATAAATCCATAACAGTTTAAGAAATATTTTTGTGTGAATAATGTGCATTTTAGAATAGAATTTTATAATCATTTTAACCATAGCATTTAATTTAAAAAGTAATAAATTGCATGAGGTAGGTGAGGTTATGTTGTCCTTATCTAGCAAAGTCCATTGAGCATAAATATTATATACATAAAAGGCAAGGGGAAAATGTACAGTAATGTGTTGAATAGTAATAAATCAACCAATGGTATCTTTTGTCATCATGATCTTCATCTTTATCATCATTTTCTTCATCAGTTTAGTCTCTGGACATGCAGCAGCATAAAAGGTAATTCAGGGTAATACATATGTTGTATGTTAACTTTCAATGTTGATTTTTGAAATATCATCCTTAAACCCTAATTTCTAAAGGATCTTATGAATGAAAATATCACAGATAAAAACAATTTTGGATCTATTGGAAATAATAATCACTATCTATGTAATGCAACTTTTTTTCTTAGCTAAAAGTAAATTCCCCTGTACCCTTTTTCCCCTTTCTTCGTACACACAATTTTGAAGAAATTTAACTTTGAAGAAGTTTTGTAACTGAGGCAAAGAATGAGACTGCCAATTTCTTCCTGGTGGAACCTTTGTTTCTACAGAACCATGGATGTTGATCACTGCGGTGCTGCTTGATGAAAAAGGACATTCTAGTTTCTCTTTGTGGCTGAATTTTATATAAATAGATATGCATTTCCTATGGGTAGAGTGATGGTATTTAAATTGTCTTGATTTTCCCCGTAATCTAGCGTTATCCATAACACACACGGACATGCCCCCAAGTCATAACATTCAAAACCTGGAAGGCGAACCATTATTTCACAACACAGATCTAGCTGCAGTGCAAAGAAAATAGATAAAATCTTTACATCTTCTAAAGGAGAAAAAGTTTTAAAAGCTTAAATAAGAAAAGACACTCAGAAGTTTGACCATCACAACCAAAAATGACCACTCCCAATTTCTTCAAAAAAAAAAAAAATGAATGACAAATATACAGTACCCCTGTGTATATAAACTAGGGAAGAATGTCTTTCTTGAAATAAATGATAGGAGGCTTATAATGCACCTTTCAAGCAGAGAATAGCACATCAAGCAGAGGACATCTGCAGCTAAATTTCAATCAAAGAATGAAACTTCAAGAAGACTGGAATGCCAGATTTTGATGTGAAAACTAAATGTAATGAGTTATCTCAGAGGAGGAAATCAAATTGTGTCTTGGTTATCAACACTTAACACACAAATGCTCATCTCACAATAGAGGTATGAAAAAAATCACATATAAATTAATCATTTAAAAATTGAAAGACACTTAGAGATACCGTATTTGATTTTAATTTCCACATTTAAAGATTTAAAGCTATTTAAGCAAAATACCTTTCAGAGATGAGGACAGCTGGAGCCTCATCAAAGATTGAGTTGTAGTCAAGCAAATCTGTTCAGGAAGCCAGTCTTCAAAACCACTGTAAACTCTATCGCTTTTATACTTTAGTCCCCAGATCATTCATTATTTTGCTATCTATGTTACAAAGTATTCAAAATAACTATAAAATTACCAGCAGATCAAAGTGCAGCAGATAGGACCTCTCTAAGTTTGTGAGCAACCTAAAAATAATAGTGCTCTCCTTAAGACAAATACTTTGAAGGATTTTGCTTTTTATTTTCCTTCTTAAGAATCGCTAAGGTCTCCACTGAAATTTATATCATGTCAAGAGTAAGAAACAAAATGGATAGCTATTTTTTTCCAGCTCATAACTTTCATGAGTCAAACATTCATCTTTTTTGCTGAAGGGAAGAAAAGATGCTACCTTTGTAGTAATTCTTGAATTTGTCTTCATGATACTTTGCATCACAGAAGACAAGAGACAGACTGAGAAAAAGATTAAAAGAAGGTTTTCAAATATTTTGATAGAGGACTAGAATAATCATTTATTTAAGCCTCATCATACAAGTTTCAGTAAACAACAAAGTATATTCAGTCTAGCTCTGATAAATTTTAGTTGAAAAGGGTCTCCTTGGGTTTGCTAAGTTTTCAGTCTTGTTAAAATGGATAAAAATCATAGAAATTGCTTCTAATATTCTTTCTTTATCATAGATCTGGAGATAAAATATACTAGGAAATATTTGGAGCTGGATACTCCTATGTAGAAGGCTATTTTGAATAAGCTCATAAATAACAGCCTTTTAATAGAAAGATATTCTACAATGCTTTTGGTTAGAAGCATTACACTGTGTGTGCATATTGGCAATTATACCAATTAGGTCAGAGAACCATTTGCTAGGGTGCCAATTAAATAAATTCTATACTTTCTGAAACGTAAATAACTCTAGGTTGGGCAGACCAAATAATTCCTATGTTTATGGGCACGTTAGTTGTCTTTGATCACGTAGTGTAGCAATAATTTAGCTGTTTCCCACTCCATGTACTAGGGTTTACAGCTAGGGAGAGGCTTGCTTTATTTACTTAGTTTACTTTGCCATGTGAATTTCAAAGTTAAAAATTTTAACCAAGAAGTATTATCTTGGAATATTACTTTTAGTTTTATTTAAAAACTAATTTTATATTTTTCTTCTTCTTTTCCTTTCCCTCACTCCCTCCCTCCTCTGTCTGGTCTCCCCTTCCCCCATGCCCCACTGTGTCTTTAATTGTCATTAATTGTCCTCGTATCAAAGTTAAATACATAGGGGACAAAAAAAGAAAATAGTGACGAATTCTCACATAACTTGGATTTAATTTTGACTAAAGTATATTACTTAAACATTAATTTTTAATTCAACCTGTTAATATGTTGTTTAGGATATTGTATCCTCATTTATAAGTAAAATATGTTTGTATTTTCCCCTTTATAATAATATATTTTCTCCAATTTTAATATCAGGTGTATCTAGATTAAGTAGAATGATTTTGAAGTAATCCTTTTTCTATTGTCTGTAAGATTTGGCATGATCTGTTTTTTGAAATTATATTTTACTTTTATTTAAAAATATTAGTTGTTTATTTTTTGAGACTTTGGAAAAAAATAAGAAGAAGTTAACTTCATACTGAACCTCAGAAACCAAAGCATTCTATAACAGACATACTCTTATTTGACAATGTGGATGTTACTTTCTTGGCATTATTATTATTGCTTAATATTTTGATGCAGCAATCATCTGATTTGTTTTCTGAATGTATTTATCTTCATTCATTCTTTACGAGGTTTTTGTTTCTAGTCCTTATCTTAAACATTGTTATTGTTATTAAATTTTAAGCCTTTTTAATTTTGTGAAGGCAAAAAGCAGAAACCTAATAAACACATGTATATGTAAAAAAAAACAACTGATTTTAATGAACATTTCCTTTTAACTGATACTTTAATTTTAGGTTGATTCAATGATTCTTAGGTTGATAGACATGTAATTGCGGTTTATTAGAAAGCACGATTTTTTTCAATGCCACATTTTTCAGAAGACACAGAAAATTGAATTAAGAATTAACTGCCATTCAATAACAATAGAAAGAAATATTTTACAGCCTTTCAATAAAATTTTTGCTAAATAGAGACTTTGGTTTTTATAAATTTTATAAATTTATTAAATTTATAAATATAAAGAACTTTCTAAAGTGATTTTGTAACATTTGATAAAGAAAGGAGATGTTACTTAAGTAACTATTTTAATCACTCTTTGAAGAGAAAGGTATGAAATTCAACATAGTCACTCTGTGAGTGATTCCATATAGCCTCATGATTTAATATCAAGGATACCAAGATGTGGTGGAATAAATTTTCAGCAACTCACCTCCACATTTATGTTTTAGAATGGACCTTTAGAACATTACAATTACAGTAGAAATTCTATAGCTGACCACCTCCCTACATTGACTACCTCCCTAAGTTGACCTAATTTTCATAGACCAGACATGCACCATATATATGTATCAGTGCAGTAGACCTAGTTCCTTATGTTCACTGGTTTGTTACAGTCCTTTGAGTGGTCAACTTAAAGAGGTTCTACAGATCAACACTATGGATGTCAATGTAATGTTTTTTTCTGAGAATATATACTTCATTATGAAAACATATTCCAATAGTGTAAGAATATCTACATTGTGAAAATATATTCCAATAATGTAAGATCCCATATGTTAATATGTTGTTGCTATGGTTGCATTTGGGGTCTTCTTCTTAAATTCTTTGCATAGGCCAATGTCTATAAGGAATTTTCCAACATTTCCTTCTAGAATTCTTATATTTTTATGCCTAGGGTTAAGTCTGTTATCAATTATGATGTAACTCTTGTAAGTGGTAAAAGATACAAATCCTGTTTCAGTTCTCCACATGTGGCTATCCAGATTTCCCAGCATCATTTATTGAATGGGGATTCTTTTTCCCAGTGTATGTTATTATCTGCTGTGTCAAAGATCAGATGGCAATATGAGGATTGTTCTATATCTAGGTGTTTTTTTTTTTTTTTTTTGTTCAGATCCATTGGTGTATGTCTCTGTTCTTGTGGCAGTATAGTGTTGTTTTGGTTAAAAGTATACTTGAAGTCAAGTAAAGTGATGCCTCCTGATTTATCCTTTTTACTTAAGGTTATGTTGGCTATTCAGGATCTTTTCTGGTTCCATACAAAATTTAGAATTAGGGATGATAACCAGAATCTATAAGGAACTCAAGCAAACCTGTAGAAAAAAATCAAATAACCCCATAAAAAGTAAGCCAGAGATATAAACAGAATTTTTTTAAAGAAATAGACTAATAGCCAACAAACTTATAAAAAAAAGTGCTCAACATCTCTAATCATCAGGGAAATGCACATCAAAACCACAAAAAGGTTCCTAACTTCAGTGAGAATGGCTTTTATCAAAAATTCCAAAAACAAAAGATGCTGGTGTGGATGTGGACAGAAAGGAGCGCTTATCTGTTGGTGGGACTGTAAACTAGTACAACCTCTATGGAAAGTCATATGGAGTAAAAGTCATACCTCAAAGAACTAAAAGCAGACCTACCCAGTAATCCTACTATTGGATAGTTACCCAAAGAATAAAAGTCATTTTGTCAGAAAGATACATATACTACAATGTTCATTGCATCATATTTCACAATCACAAAGATGTGGAAATAACCCAAATGCCCATCAATACATAAATGGATTAATAAAATGTAGTACATGTGTACCATGGAGTACCACTAAGTCATTAAAAAATAGTAAACTAATACCTTTTATAACAACCTGGATGGATCTGTAGACCATTCTTATTACCAGAATAGAAAAACAAACACCACATGTACTTACTATTAAACTGGAACTAATCAATCAACACCTATGTGCTCACTTGGTAGTAAAACTTATTGGAAAGCATGCAGGTCAGTGGGGACAGGAAAGAAAGGGCAAGTTCACACTTACCAGGTATAGTGCACACTATCTGGAAGATAAACACAGTTATGATCTTGATTCAAACTGTACAAAAGCACTTAAAAGTAACCAAAACATATGTACTCTCATAATTTTCTGAAATAAAAAATAAGTTATCAAATAGAAAGAATCAGAAAAACAACAGTTAGATAAGAGCGAAAATAATCAAATAATTCCAGATTATAAGGTTTTAATGAATTCTAAATTATATGTGGGCCAATTAGATTGTTTACACAAGTCAGAGACAAGTTATTATGCTTAATTATAGTCTTTGTAAATATTTCTTTTCACTTCTATTTTTAAGAATTATATCAGCAAGAAAGCTCTTTGAAGTCACCATACTTTATATCTGTAAGGAGAGAGGACTTCGTAGTTTTTAATTGATTAAATGCAGTTTACCATATACTTGAGAATTTATTAATACCATGTTCCAAAATCATCCTGCGGACTTGGGGGATTGTTAATATGAACATGAAGCACTACCTCTTCATAACACTTAAAATCTGAAACTTGGGTAGAAAAAGTTTATGTATAAGTAAAATACATTATAGAATGAGGTGAGAGCCAAAGTACAAAATGGTGTGAAATTGTTTACCAGACTCAGTGATCATCTTGAATGTCAGGAGACCTCAAGAAAAATATCTGTGAGCAAGCAATTATCTGCTCATTCACCCATTTATTCATGGCCAAGATTAGAGAAAATCTGAGACATAATGATACAGTGAACAAAGGTATTATGGTCATGACTGGTTAAAGTGTAGTACAGATAATAGATAGAAATTGGAAATAAGGCAGAAAAAGTAGATAGGAATTGTTAAGCTGGGGGGTCTTGAGTGCCAGATTGAGAAGCACTAGCAGAAAACAGTTGAGGGGGGAGCCTTTGCCTCGTTCATTATAGAATATTTCACAATAGAGGGGTCTATAACAATGTCATATAGAGGTCATGAAGCAGTTTTAAGGCATTTAGTTATCAAACATTCAGTGAAGAACTATTATGTGCCAGTACAAATTTCTGACTATGAAATTTGTATCAGAAGTTTGTACTATCAATTACAGAAGGGAAAAGTAAAGCCCTAGTCCTCAAAGGGTTCAAAGGCATTTGAGAAAGGCATGCAGGTGAAGTGGCAATTGAAGCAGTACCAATAGTTTAGGATATAAATAGGAAACAAGGTGATGTTTTGGTTATCTATGGCTTCGTAAAAAGAAATCCCAAAGCAGTGGTGTTATGGGGTGGATTGTGTTCTCTTCAAATTCATCTACTGAAGTCCTAGAATGTGACTGTCTTTAAAATTAAAATGGAGGCCAGACCTAAAGAATCTCTGAGAAGACAAAACCATTTAACTTACTTCATTTGCAAACATAAACAAAACTTAACTTGAGCCATTATTTAAATAACTTTGTTAAAGAAAAGCAGAATTTAAGTTCAACTAATCAGAAGTAGCTGATAAACTTTTACTTTTATAATTGGGGACTTACCAATGGGATAGACCAGATAATACAACTGGGTACTATAACCAATTAAATATTGTCTTTGTTTGACTTCTGTGTTCATTCTGTCAAAGCTACCCTCTTGAGTTTCCTCAATAGAGCTCCTAAACCAGTTTGGAGCTGCCCAATTCATGAATTTTTGCTTACCCTAATAAACTCTAAAATTTTATAGTGCCTCAGTTTACTTTTTACCTGGAGATAGGACCTTTAAGGTATAATTAGGTTAAAACAAGGTGATATAGATAAACATTAATCTGATATGACTGGTGCCTATGTGGGAATAGAAGATTAGGACAGAGATACACACAGAGGAAAGACTCTGGAAAGATGCAGGGAGGAGACAGCAATCTGTGAACCAAGGAGAAAGGACTTAGAAGAAACCAACCCCACTGACACCTTGATTTCAGATTTCTAGCCTTCAAAACTGTGAGGAAATACACATCTGTCATTTAAACCACCTAGTCTGTGATACTCTGTTATGTCACCCCTAGCAAACTAACACAAGTGGCTTATAACAGTAATACTCATTTAATCTGCTCTTGAATCTGAGCCCTGATGTGATTAAACCAGCCTATTCTCACTTGTAGTGTCTCAGGTGTTGCAGTCAGATGGCCTCTCTCTCTCTTTCTCTCAGACATGCCCCCTCACATATATGCATATGTGCACACATACACATCATATGTTCTCACCTCATGGTGTCCTCAAGATTCCCATAGCAAGTGTCCACAGACATTGAGTTACCTATCTTAATCCAGTTTCACAAGTCACTCCAAGTTTCTCACTGTACTAAATTGCAAAGGTAGTCTCAAAGTCCCTAACAGGTTCCTGGGAAAGGATATATGCTCTACCTTATGGTGGGATTAGTAGTCAAAATACTTTCAGACAAGTTTTAAAATCTCTAATGGCTATCCTCTGGCTAAAAATTGCTTACCTTATTCCCCTTGTATGGGAAAAATACACTTCCCCTTCCTAGAATCCTGCAAACATTTATGTATTTTGATATTAGGCTCAAGTTTGAGATCCAGGTTCTCATTCTTTAAATCAAGACTAAGTACAGTTGAGGACTGTGATACACTTCTTTAGGTAAAAAGATCTTTGATAACTGTTCCACACAATCTAAAGCCCTGTGATTTAAAGAGATTTCTTACATACCCATCATACCTCCATAGCAGGAAATCAGGCATAGGATAATTGCCTCCATTCAATGAAAGGGGGAAGCAAGAGACACATAGAGGATACTGCTCCATACCGTTTAAGTCATCCAGCTGGGCACGTGCTCCCAGTTCCTTGATTAGGACTCAGTTCTATTCCTGGGGCTATGTCATACTTTTTAAGGTGCTTAGAGGGATTATTTCATTTAATGCTAATGATAATCCAAAGAGGTATACATCATCATTGTTTTTGATAGATGAAGTAACTAGGATTATAAATGCTATTAATATACTATTTAATCGCTAAAGTTTACACTCCTATGGCATTCCTAGAATATGTTCAAATGCCCATGGAACTGATCCTATAGAGATAGAGATATGCATTATCCTAGGAAAGAAGGATAACTGTAGGACTGAAGTTCTCGAGTTGACAAGAGAAGTGAACGAATATATAATCGGGGGTTTGGCCATACCAACAGAGAAAGTTCATCAGTAATAACAGGTGGAAAAAATGAATTTTATGGGCATAGATTAAGATAATTGGGTAGATTTGGTAGTGGTAAGATGAAGCATTTTGTTTTACGATTGCATTCATTTTCTCAGTGAGTTAAGAGGCAAGACTGTCAACTGAGACATAGTTATTAAAATTTGACCACCAGGCCATTACAAAATAGGCAAGTTTGGGAGAATGGGGGCAGCAGGAGAAAGGGGGAAGGCAGTGGTCAGCATCCACTGGACATTTGAGGGTGTGAATTTTCCTGAGCAGTCAGTGGTGTGGGGTGTTTTTTTTTTTTTAGCAGTCCACTAGTGGATTTAGATGCAAAGTAGGAGGAGATGTTAAATTTAACCAGTGTTGGAATTTTTTAGAAGACTCTGAAGAAGGGAAAGGGATTAAAGACATTTTGAAAATGTATAAAGAAATAATTTTAGTGACTGGTTTTACAATCTGACTAAGGTAGAATAGGAAGTAGGAAGTGAAGCATGAGAAGTGATGCTAGTGAAAGAATTAAAGGCCCCACTGTTGTGAAGGAATTTTTGAAATAAAGCAAAATAAACTTTGTAATACAGTTGTACCAAAGAGATCAAGGAGTATCTGTGAAGTCAGTGTCTGAACTTTATCACTGTATTACACCCCTTACCATTTCTTTTGACCGTGCTTCCAAAGGAAAGCACATTTGTTCATGTGTGTGTGTATGTGTGTGTGCGTGCATGTGTGTCAAGACTTTCTCTCCCACTGTAAGCTGGAAATGACACCCTTATGACCAGATCTCAACCAAAGACTGATGGCAGTCAGTATAAATACTCCAAATCCCTCTCCCTTAGGTGAGATAAATCTGAGACTGGAGTTCTATACCATTTTCCAAATCCTCACAGTTGGATTAAGCTTCAGCTACCCAGGTGGAAACTTGCTTGATAATTCACTTTTAATTGGCTACTCCTTTCCTGTCCTTCCTTACTCTCCTACTAAAACCATTTCCCAAATAGACTAATTATACCTCAATCCTATCTCAAGGCCTGCTTCTAAGGGGACCCAAATAACAAAGCCCTGTTCTTTAGAAAACTTTTACTGACCCTTCCTGTGAGACCCTAGAGCTCCTGTCCTAACACTTATCAAAATACATGTCCTTCCCCCAAAAGGAAAAGTGTATTTCCAGCTTTGTAGCACCTCCCCCCAGCACAGTTCCTGTTACACAATAAGAAAAAGCAAATATAGAGTTGAATGCTCAATTTAAATGGATGGTTCTGCTGACCAAGGATTTGAAATATCTTTGTAACTCATGGAGATGAAACTAGGTTGGGTTCAGTGTAACACAAACAATTTCTGTAACAGATTTTTGACATTATAATTCTCTGAAAATTGACAATCTACAGTAGTTAGACTGTCAGCAATAGAATTCTGGGTATTCAGAAAATATCACTACCATTAGGTTGTTACATTTGAAAAAGGTGAATAATATAATATCTCTTCAAATATACAAACTTAAAAAAATTAAGGAGTTGTGTGGTTAAGCATTTATCATTTTTCTCTGCTTTTTAATACTAAGAGTTATTTTAATGTCAACACCATGGAAATAACTGAAGGGAAATTTATTTTTTTTTGCATCATAAATATGTAGTGTAACGGACGTTCCTGGAATAAATTTTTTTCTGACAAGGGATAATCATTTTAAAATGAATTGTTGAAACTAGATTAAACTGATTTTTGAATTCAGAAATGAAGGCACAGCAATAAAGCTCTTCACATCTTTTTTTTTCTACATTGTGATTTGACTATCGTCTAAGTAACTACTATTTATATACCTGTTTGCTACTGCTAATTACTTTATAAAGTTCAATTACTATGATGGTTAAATATCACAATCATTGAGTAACTAACTCAACCACCAGCCACAGTGGCTGTGATATGGATATACTTGTGAGGAAGCTTATTTGCATTTGCAAATCTCAACAACTGCTCAAGTATCTGCTTTCTAGCAATTAGGCAGCTGCTACTTAAAGTCGATAGTGGTAAACTCTGGTGGTGTTTGGTCTGGAAACAAAGCCTTGCCTTTTGCGACATTCTGGTACTTTGCAGCCTATCAATGAAGCCACTTTGCCTCACGCTGCTGGATCACAGCTCCTTGGCATCCTCTCCGCCTCAGCTGGCTACTGAATGACTTCATCCATTTTCCTTTCAGCCTTTGTCTCATCCACTGACTTTGGCCTTGAAGAGTTTCAAATTTCCCTTGTCAAAAGTTCATTTCCCCTCTTGTAAGTGTACAGCTGAGGAGTCTGACCTGGTTGAAAGATGTTAGATAATGTATTAACAAAAGCTGCGTGTGAAATATTCAGAAGTTCCGCTGCAATTTCCTAAACAGTTGGGGAATTCGTTTCATGGAGGGCACAAGGTATGTAGGGTGAACACAGGCAGGTGAGGGGACATTAATTGGCTGGGAAGATAACTGTAGTCCCGCTGGCTTCTGTACAAATAAAGCAATCTGTTTTGAGTGATGAGCTGTATGTAACTCTGTACTAACAACTGAAATATGCACTAAACACTCTTCTATCAACTCTCTTCCTTGCACTCCCCTTGTGATTTTATGGCTCGCACTTCAATGCCAAATTCTTCCCTGTTACGGTGTTTGTGTAAGATCTTAGCATAGAAATATGCTTCAGAGGTACAGTAGAAAAACTTGCTGCACAATATAAATGATAAAGTTAAGCTAAATGCTATTCTAATACTGCTCCCAGATTGTAAAGACGCAGTAATGTTTTATACTGGCGTCCATGTACTTTTACTCATCATTTTGTCTAAAATTTACTTCTTCTGCCCTGTCCTGTCTCCTGCCCTTCCTAGGAAATTCTGCATTTTTTTTCCAAGCCTCTGCACAAACTTCACCTGAATCTCTCAGGTGAAGTAAGACAGTCCATTCATCCTCCCTAATCCCATTGCACTTGTCTATGGAAGGCAGGATAATACATGCCATGGAATTAACTATGTGCTAAGGGCTTCAGGAAGATAATAAATGCTTAACCTCACAACTCTCTAATTTTGTTAAATATATATCTGAAGAGACAATATTGTACTTTCTTACCAATTCCTCCCTATTTTGCATAATTAGACTAACTAAATAAATATTTCTAAAGGCATTGCTTTTCAGATACATCTCACAAAATCGCCTGCATCATTTCACTTTAATCCTGGATTTAATATTACCATGTTGCTCTACAGCCTTTGGGCTGTATGCTTTTAGAATATTTTGTAACTCTTTTTTTTCTCTGTCACATGACGTCTCACCATTTTTCTGCTGGATCTTCACCCATTTCCTTAAGGCTACCATGTAAGCCACTTTAAATACAGGGAGAACTATTATGAGAAGTGAACAGCAATTTGTTTTCTGTTCTAAACCTGGGAAGTAGTTGCATAGAGGTAGAGCTGGTTGACCCTGTTACAAAACCATGGTCCTAATGCTCACCCTGATGGAGATTTGCTATCTTCTGATGGAGGAAAAAAAATACCTTTAAAAATGTAAGAATCTACAGATGGATTCCTTATATTTGATTATGTCAATATCTATAGTTTCTCTCTCTAATGTAAGGATGTTCAAAAGAACATTAAGAACCTGAAGAACATATTTGTTTGCTTCTCATCATGCAAGAAATTATGTGACAGTGGCTATTATACAAATAAATTGTGTTTTGCTGAGTCTTATAGTTGGCATTGCATTTGGAGATTTTAATGTTTTCCAGACACAGTTTACTCAAAGTATGCCAGTTCTCTACATGGTGTTTTTAGGGTAGGAATGCATGCTTGTTTTAGAACCATGACTATAATAATTGGAAACAAATTCACTCTTTAAATATTCTTCTACTATTTCTCAAATTATAGATCTGTGAAATATATAGATTTGAATGACAAAAAAATAAACTTGACTTGGGTTGGTCTGAGTTAGGCTCCAGAGTTTAAAAGCTGAAAGTCTTCCGCTGATGATAACATGATAATTAAACCAAAACACTTACATTTGGGGTTGATTGGAAAAATAATTGAATTCAACTTGAGAAATCACAGAGAGGAGAAAGTAACTTTTGGGCATTTGTTAAGCAAATCATCTCTACTCCCTCTATGCATCAACAGCTGTGATTTAGAGAGTATCTGATATAGAAATATGTCTGTTTTGTAATCAGCTGTTCCATGGTTTAAAAAAAGGTGGGGAGGAGAGAAAGGGGGTCTGAGACTGATTTGCTAACACCTCAGACATCAGAAATGCAAATGTGAAATTACCTCGAGGTATGATAAGCTCCATAAACAAAACAATGACTTTCATTAGAAGATAATTTGAAGCATTTGGAAATTGGGGACCTTTAGCTTTGGATAATTAGAGAAGCAAAGAAAGTAGACAGACATATCCCTCTGACTGAAGGTGTATTTATGCAGCTTCTATGAAGTCGTACCCAGCCATCTTATAGGTTTTAATCAATCTGAGTTCCAAGATTAGAATAGTTTACAGCATAAAGCATTAATATTAAGTGTGGGGGGAATGCGTGTATAAATCTGACCGTATTAAAATGGAGGTGGATGTTTGGTACCACTGTAAGTTGGGACCCACCACACTAAGCAACTTACCCCTTACTTCCATCCAACTTACAGCATCAGGTCTTTTGAGGTCTGTGGTCTGGCTGGCAAGGCAATTCTGATTTGGGGAAGCTTCACATAATGAAGAGACAGAGTTGAATGAAAAAGGCAAGCACTGAGTTAGGGAGAGGTTGACATAAATAGGGAATTGTCTGAGACGTAGTAAAGAATACAGTGATTATTTCAGGGGAAATTTAAGTTCTCTGAATGTAAGCCTTGAGCGTACTGTGAAGAATTTGCAGAATAGATTCGTTTGTCCATTTATTCAGTACTTGCTTACAGGTGCCAGTTGTTGCAATAAAGAGATGGCTATTCCAGAGGCTGAGAGCCTGATGTGGGTCAAGGTGGGCCAGTGGTAAGGGAGGAGGGACCAAACACTTTTTGTGTTTTTACATGTAGAGATAGACATTTTTTCAAAAGATGTGGTCTTGCAAGATTAATGTGTACACCAGAAACTTATACCAGGGAGAAACATTAGTTTCTCAGTAGAGGAAAGAGTGTTGGTGAAGCAGTGAAAGCTTTCCATCATCTGGTACACCTAGGGATAACTAGAGCAGGTTACTATCTTTGAATCCTGGGAGGGCAGAGGAACAGGTAAGACTGAAGAACTAAGTGCATACACGTGTCCTATAAGTGCAGAGCTTTCCCTGATGTATGAGGCTCTTTCAGGAGTTAGGATACTTCAGTCTCTGCTCATTGGTCTTCTCGATGTTTTGGACCATTGAAAAGGACTAGAGAATGACCATGCCAACCAGTCTGTATGAAAGATAAGCAAAGGCTTGGGGGCAAGAATGTCATGTTCTTAATGAACCACAGATGGAAAGTCACTGTGGATGGGAAGAAGAGGAACAACCAGTATGGAGGTTTTCACAAAAAGAAGAAGGTGGCTTAACTTCCACTGTTGGGGAGCCTCCTATTCAATGCCGTCACTGAGCCCCTGGGCTGGCCACTGAGTGTCCCCTGGGTCTCCTCATGCTGACCTCCTATTTCTCTTAGCCATTGTTCATTTCTTCTTCTCCAAAATACTGATATTCTAAGAAAGTCAGTTTTCTTCATTCTCCCATGCTGTCTTCAGTCTCAGTAACATTCTTCCCCTATTTCTCCCGGAGTGGAAGATGAATTTGGCTAACCTATGCTCATGCCCTCAGGTTTTCCAATTTGATTTTCAATGCCTAATCACTGACTGTTTTCCTTCATTTTAAAAGTTGCCCCTAAAGTTGCCATGCATAGGGAAAATGGGAAATTGTAGCTAACTGTATCTTTCTTTACAAAATATTCATTACAAAATTTTATAAAATATTCTGTATGTGTTGGCCACCTCTTGGTAAAATTTTGTAATTAATTCACTCTCTTTCTTCCTGCATAAAGGAGCTGGGACATCTATCTTCTTTGGCCCTTGGACTAGGATTTATATCACGCCTCTCCAATCCTTTGGCATTTTAACTCGGGCTAAAACTTACACTGTTATTTGTCCCTGGTCCTCAGACCTTTGGACTTGAACTAGACCCATATCACAATCACAGTCTGTCCTCCGTCACCAGCTTACAAAGGGCAGATCATGGCACTTCCCAATCTCCATAACTACATGAGCCAATTCCTTATAATAAACCTATTTATATACCCATATCTACACATATATACCTGTATATATTAATATTTATTTTGTTTCTCTGAAGAACCCTGACTAATGCACAATCTCAATGTTTAGGGTAGGATCATAATTACCTAGTGTATAGCATATACATTCAGTGAGTTTCTATGAGGCCATTAAGTATTATTAAAGAGGTGTTAGTTGGTAGAGCTCCAGTTGTGCAATCGGTTGAGATAAGAGAGGTTAGTTCCTTATCATTTTCGTAAGTAAAGGGGAAAGGTATAAGAGTTGCGTAATCACTGAAAAAAGGAAATATATAAATACAACAAACACAGACGTGAGGATAAAATACACTCGGATTATTAGCTGGTGGTAAAAATATGGGTAATATTTTTGAAGTCACTATTTTTCTAGATGTCCCCAAATATATATATATATATATATATATATTCATTTTAAAATGGAAACAAATTTACTTTAACAGAAGGTATAACCAGCAAAAAATATTAAGTAAGTGTGATGAGATGTATGCCTTGCCATTCCCTGGTATACACTGAAATGCGCGGTGGGGAGTCACACATAAGTACACACACACATCTACCACCCAGATCCACACCTCAGAAAATGGAAAGCACTGGCCTATTTGACAGCTGATGCTTCCAGAGGATCTGAGGTTCTTAAACTTCATTTAAATGCAGCCACTGGAGCAAAATGGGGGAATATTTAACACTAAAATGCCAAGAAATCACTTCTGTTGGTATAAAGTGGTAAGAAACACCCCCAGAAGGGACTAAAATGGCCCATTCTATGCATTTCTTACTAGAATGTGCCCCAGTTGGCTCCTGTTAGAAAACGATGGTAACTTCCTCACCCACTAACTTTTACATTCACATGCATGCTTTTTCTATCAAAGAGGAGCATGGCATACCATGACATTTTAAAGAAAGGAGGATTTTAACATAAAAATAAAGGAGAAAGAATTCTGACCCAGAAAGATCAATAATCAATATTCACTCATGAAATGTGTATTACAAAATTAATGCTCACTTTTTCAGGAAAAATGTCAATAATTTATTTTTCTTGCCTATGTTACGAGAGATCTCTGAGGAGTAGAATTGATTTCTCTTTCACAAACATGTAATATGGGGATATTATTTCAAGATACTGATGTGCAGGTATGCTTTATGATAATGAGTGTGGGCCGCTATTAAATTTCACTTAAAAATCATAGAAAATTAAATACCGCAGAATACATACCTATTTGCCATTCCAGTATTGCTACATTTTGGGAGCTACTTGGCAGCTTTTTCTGTAATGTTTAATGCTGACCTCAGGCCGGTGCTGGGCCAGAATCTTATCATCCTCCATTGATTCTAGGGAGTCTAATTCCAGAGCAGTCTCCCCTCCATCGACCCTGGCTTAGAAAGGACATGGTGTTAGTGCCGTCCTCACAAGCTCGTCCTTTATTGATTTACTAAATGGACAGTCCTCTGGGCTCTCATTGAGAAAATAGGTCAGACAAAGAATGGATTCATTCTCACACGCTCCCCCCACCCAAAGCATTTTGAACCCTTCCACCCTTCTCTGCCGAGGCAGTTCCAACATCTCCTCCTGTTTATTGGAGGCCAACATTTTCCCCAGATTTAGGGAGCCATCCCAATTGTAAATTAGAATACACTTCAGATGTCCTTCCCAGTATGTTGAACACTAAGCCATTAGCTTGTTCTTTTCATTTACAAACTCTTCCTCATACTCTGTATGCCACTCAAAACTCTGCCTCTATTTTGGGGGGACCTTTTTAGTACATAGTTGCAAAACCTGTAGTTTCTTTGGGAGGGTAAAGAGAGAACAATCCTTTTCTTCTCAGGAGAGATACAGTAGTTTACTAAACTTTATACCAGCTATTAGTCTAGAAATGACAAGTGGAGTATGTAAGAGATCCATTATTAGCTTGGGAAGCATCCATTTTAGCAGAGGCCCCTGCAAGGCCTGTCTCCCCAAGGCAGGCGAAAGCTGGTACCATCTAACAAAAGACGTGGGTGGTTTCAACATTCTTAAGTATGTACACTCAGGTATTCTCATCCCAGATAGCAGGGGTCTATCCCAGCTATGTACCTATGCCCTTTGAACTGACAGAATCATATTAGTACTAAATATCATGCTTTCTCCATAATTCAAGTACTCTCACAATTATGAGCTACATCTAGTTTTTAGCCTGATGTGCCCTCCACTTGACGAAGATGGGGAATTCTTTAAATATTATCAAAGATTCCCTTTGGCCTCTCCTTCGTGAAAAGGTATCTAATATCTAGTTTGAGCCTATCATTATTTGTAAGTTGACCATTAATTCAATTTAAAAACTACCAAAGAATTCCAGTCTTTATAATTGCCATTATCTCTCAAAAATGTCAGAGATAGTGCATAGGTAAGCAAGCACATTGTCTTCTATAGCTA
Source organism: Galagoides demidoff (assembly GCA_963574575.1). Taxonomy (NCBI): domain Eukaryota; kingdom Metazoa; phylum Chordata; class Mammalia; order Primates; family Galagidae; genus Galagoides; species Galagoides demidoff. The sequence goes on along the minus strand of CAUYQV010034111.1, from coordinate 1,721 downwards.
TCCCATTTCAGTTTACTACTGATGGGAAGCTTATCACTGGCTATGTGATAGAACGCCAAGGGTTATCATTATCCCAACTATCACCAGCAACGCAGTCTTTTGCTACATGGCCAGGCAGTAGGGATCTGTTTTCTAGAACCATTTTGAATTTCCTTAAGTAGGTTCCCCTAAGGGAATCAGATCCTGGAAGGTGGATAGTTAACCTTTTTTTTTTTTTTTTTAATTTGAAAGATGCAAGAAAAACAAACAGAGAAATACAAAGATGATACAGGAAAGACAAATCAGCCTCTCACGTTGTTGCTAAGCATATTTTCTAGGATAGCTCTGGAAAAATGTAGAAAAGACGTCCCTCAGAAGTATTCTTGCCAAAAGGAAAGTCTTAGGGTATTATGTCTCAAACCCATTGGTTGAGGGCTGGTCTTAGGAAGATGTTAATTCTCAGACATTTCTGGTTAGCTGTGCACTGGTAAAGAAGGTTCTTTCAACAAAGAGCAGCCTTCCAGTAAGTTGGTAGGGTGGATAGGAAATCAGGTTGCCACTCATAGAAAAGATAAGAGATTCAAAGCAATTTGCATAGGGAACTGGCCATGGTAAAGGTAAGTTTGGTACATTTTCCACTTATTGAAATAGTCTTTAATTCTTAGGTAAAATACATAATTTTGTAAATCAAAACCAGATAATTCTATTAAGTAACATCAAATATCAGTACTAGGGCATAGAAATTACTACACATCATAAACAAGGTACTCAGAAAGACAATTATTTTTTTCAAAGTGGAAAAACATAGAGTACAATTGTTGCAATATTTCCCACTCATTAAAAAAGTATTTAGTAAATGCCTTTCCAAAGTTGAAGATGTATAGGTATACAAGCACAATCTCTACTATCAGGTACATCATAGGTGATCAATAACCACAAATTTGTATTAATACTGATTTCAAGTAAGGTGTTTAATATTAAGCTGTTTTTAAGAAATTTTTTTCAGATTAATGATTTCTTTTTTTGTGCATTAGTACTTAACTACTATTACTCAAACCAGTAATGAATGCTTAAATGCAACCACTGGGAGAACTTCGCTTGAAAATTCACTAGGAATTAATCTAGATTTTTAAATATCACATCACTGAGAGCAATGTTGGTATGATATTTAAACTGGTAGAAAATAGGTGAATTCCTTCTTTCAATTTGTTTTCTTATAATGACTGCTTTTTAAAAAAAAAAAAAAAGTTATGTACAATGGCTAAGTCAGGGCTTCTGATATGCCTGTCACCAGAATAACATTCATTGTACTCAATAGGTAAATTTTTATCCCACACCCTCCCTCCCACCCACCTCCTCATTTTTTTTTTTTTTTAGATGGAGCCTCAAGCTATCCCCCTGGGTAGAGTGCCATGGCATCACAGCTCATAGCAACCTCCAACTCCTGGGCTCAAGCAAGTCTCCTGCCTCCACCTCCCAAGTAGCTGGGACCACAGGCGCCCGCCACAACGCCCAGCCTTTTTTTTTTGGTTGCAGCCATCATTGTTGTTTGGCGGGCCCAGGCTGGGGATTCGAACCCGCCACCTTAGGCGTACGCGGCTGGCGCCTTAGCTGATTGAGCCACAGGCGCCGAGCCGTTTTTTTAACTTTGTATGTACAAAACTGTATAGTATTTTCTCTTTTGTATGTGGTTTCTTGCAGTCAACATTATACTTGTCAAATCCATCCTCAGTTCTGTAGTA
>CAUYQV010034110.1:0-15809 GCA_963574575.1 Galagoides demidoff | reverse complement strand
GGGCTGCATGTGGCCCGTGGGCCATAGTATGTGTTTATGATTTAATTTAAAAATAAATAAATAAATAAAATCTTTCGTGGCACACCTAGATCCTCTACAGCATACCAGTGTGCCATAGCACAACATTTAAAAATCACTGCCCTGTTGGTTAGAATGGACTAGGGTGTGATGCCCTGCACAAATGCAGAAGCTCACAGTCGGGTAGGAAAGCCAGTGCACCTGTGCATTTTACACATGGGAGTAGGCAAATACTTTGGCACTCAGAGATTTGGCATAACTTTCGAGGAAACTCCACAAAAGGTGGGCGTTCCCATAAACCTGATTGCTATAGCTTCCCCCACCCCAACCCCGGAAGAAGGGTCCCCTGAGATTCCTCCCTCTTGGTTGAAATTCTTTTTGTTCTTCCTAGAACAGCGTTTCCTGACCCCATCAAGCCTGAAACCCCTCTTTATAAGAAGTAATTTATGTTGCTGCTACTACGATCCCAAATAAAAATCATAGATGATATAATCATCCTATGCATATAATTTCCAAAATATCAATAGAACACTCGAACTCTAATATAACATATATAAGAATGTTCTCAATATATGGGGTGTCCATAAAGTTTGAGTGCAATTTTCAATTGCACACTATTTTAAGTTGTACACGAACTTTATGGCCACACTGTATAAATGCTCAGCCACCACTATGCTTGAAATTATTAACAGATGAAACGCTCACAGGTACCCACTTACGATGAGGGTTTGTGTCTTTAAAGGCAGTTAAGACAATACTGAATATCACTGATACTTTGTGTTTGACATTTTAAAATAAGGGGTAAATAAGTGTGTGAACTAAGTCTGTGTGTAAAGACCACACATGCTTACACAGAGATAGAATAGTCACTATGTGAGAATTCCAATGCGTGACTCAGCCTCAGGAGCTAAAGTGCTCAGAAGCTAAAGGGACAACCCAAGTTGCCTGACGAGCACAAAGCAGGCTCCAGGTTCGGAGCCAAGCCTGAGGACACCAGAGATGCCAAGCTCTTTCTGCAACGCAGTTCTTCCTCCCTGGACCCTCTACATAGGGGTTCCCCGGGGTTTTCTGTCCCACACGGGAATGAGACCCTTGCCAGATGGAAGGCCCATTACTACTATTCTCAAGGGACAGCGGAGCAGGAGAGCTGTCCCTAGATCTAACCGCACCAGCTGTCTCCGTCACAAGGAGATGGAGCCAGGGGGCTACTTGCGAGGCATGAAATGTTTCCCCTTGGGTGCTTATGGCTTCTCCACCATCTGGCTCACTTCCAAGGTGGACGCTGATTCTGACACATGTAATTTTGGGTGCCCAGCCTGGCAGTGACACAGCAAGCTACCTGGTACAAAAATCCAATCTGTGTAGTTTGAAAGAAAACCCAAACTTCAATGGGAGGAGAGCATTTCTTCTACCAGCCACTCCCTGCAACTATGTTTAAGCAGAACTGTTTACATGTAGGGGGCCAGCCAGGTGGTGATAGGCATTTGGGATGGAGTGTTAGGAATACCAGTTAAGTGAAAAGAGAAAAAGCAAGATGACTTTTGCTATCCTTTCTGTAAGAAAAAAGGATAAGAATATGTTTGCTTTTTTTTTTTAAGACGGTTTCACTTTGTTGCCCTTGGTAGAGTGCTGTGGTATCACAGCTCACAGCAACCTCAAATTCTTGGGCTTAAGCAATTCTCTTGCCTCAGCTTCCTAAGTACCTGGGACTATAAGTGTCCGCCACAACACCTGGCTATTGTTTGGTTGTAGTTGTCATTGTTGTTTGGCAGGCCCAGGCTGGATTTGAACGCACTAGCTCTGGTGTATATGGCTGGCACCCTAGCCACTGAGCTACAGGCACCGAGCCATGTTTGCTTATTTATGTAAATATTTGCATAAAAATCTCTGGAAAAATAAGAAACTAATATAAAAAAAGCTGTCTACTTTTCACCATATGCCTTTTTATATGATTTTCTCTTTTTTAGCCACATAAATGTACTCCCATTCCAAAAATTTAAATTTAAAGTTGCCAATTATGGTGACTCACACTGGGAATCCCAGCACTCTGGGAGGCTGAGGCAGGAGGATTGCTTGCTTGAGCCCAAAAGTTTGAGGGTTAGGGTAGAGCTACGATTGCACCACCGTCCTCCAGCCTACTTGATCTCTGAAAAAAAAAGGGTTAAATTAGAATTCTGAAAAAATCAATGACGTCCAACTTCACTCCCCTACTTACCTCTAATTCTCTCTCCTCTCTGCATACATGTCAGATGATGAGGTCACAGTTGGCAAGTTCTACGCCACTTTCCTGATCCAAGAGTACTTCCGGAAATTCAAGAAGCGCAAAGAGCAGGGCCTTGTGGGCAAGCCCTCCCAGAGGAACGCCCTGTCCCTACAGGTGAGGGGGTGGGTCTGGGTCACACCCCCAGGAAGGTCCTGTTCACCTTCCTCTGATCTCAGCCAGGGTCCCGGTCTCTGGTCAGTCACTTCAGAAGGAGCCTTTCTGAGAATGCCAGCCTTTCTGAAGAGGGCTGTGAGGAGGGGTGTTATAATTCTCTCCCTCCTGCCATCCCCCAACCTGCCCTCCACAATCTCACCTGCTGTCACTACCCCCCCAGGGCTGGCCCCAACCCTGCTGAAGCTCCCTGGCAGCCCCCGGAAGTCCCCCCTAAAGCGCCCCCTTCCTTCTTGATGGGCGATTGGATTCTTCCACCTGAGGGCACCAGAAGGGCCCAGGGAAGCCTGGCCCCTGGCTCACACACAGCTGTACTTTCCAGGGGGTCAAGGCTGGGTAGAATCTGCCAGGGTCATGGAGGGATGGGCCCCATCCTTGGGCAATGGCTGGCTGGAGAGCTTGGGGAGAAGGGACCAAGGTCCTCACACATCCCTCTGGTTCCAGGCTGGCTTGCGCACACTGCATGACATCGGGCCCGAGATCCGTCGGGCCATCTCTGGAGATCTGACTGCTGAGGAAGAGCTGGACAAGGCGATGAAAGAGGCTGTGTCCGCAGCCTCTGAAGATGACATCTTCAGGGTAGGTGGTGCCAGCGTACCCTTTACCTCCATAAAGTACAGTTTGGAACAAGAAAGTAGGCTGGGGTTCGGGCTGGGCTCCTGCTGAGCACGTCCCAGGAGAATGGACAGAGCTCAGTGAGTGACTCAGGGTCTTTCTGCCCTCTGCCTGTTCCAAGCCCCAAGCCAGGGCTCCCAAGAGACGGTGGCTCAACAGGGTGTCATTGCCCTCCAGAGAAGGGGACGGAGCCATTTTCCTATGAGAAACTTCTACATTAGAAGTTGCAGCATGCCATGCCCAGTCCTTAGGAGTCCACTGGAAACCTCCAGGCTGGCCACCCCGCCACCCTGTTCCTAAGGGTGCGGACATTCCCAGCCCTCACTCACCATCACTGGCCCATTCCCAGCCCTCACTGTCACAGCAGAGGGCGCTGTGGGACCCTGAGCGTCTGGGTCCCTCCCTGTCTAGAGCTGCCAGGTGTGAAGCTGCCTTCCCCTGTATGCTGCCGGCACCCGTGGCTGTGCCTCTCCTGAGGGCAGGCAGCCCTCCTGCGCCCTGCACTGCTCTGGCCTGGTTGTCTGGGCTTCTCCCTCTGAGGACGAGCTCCCACTCCCTCTTCCTATCTTGCCTGCAGAGGGCCGGTGGCCTGTTCGGCAACCACGTCAGCTACTACCAAAGTGACAGCCGGAGCGCCTTCCCCCAGACCTTCACCACCCAGCGCCCACTGCATATCAACAAGGCGGGCAACAGCCAAGGCGACACCGAGTCGCCCTCCCACGAGAAGCTGGTGGACTCCACCTTCACCCCCAGCAGCTACTCATCAACCGGCTCCAATGCCAACATTAACAACGCCAACAACACAGCCCTGGGCCGCCGGCCCCGCCCCACCGGTCCCCCCAGCACTGTCAGCACTGTGGAGGGCCATGGGCCGCCCCTGTCCCCTGCTGTGCACGTGCAGGAAGCAGCGTGGAGGCTCAGTTCCAAGAGGTAAACTGGAGGGTGGGCCACCCAGGGCCACCCACAGCACTCTGCAGCCTCGGGCCTGCCCCCAGCCCTCAGAGAGACCATTGCCCCAGACCCCAGCAAGAGAGCGGTGCCGCCCTAGACTCAGTAGGCAGCCTGGGTCGGGACAAGCCTCACTGGTAGTGAGGATGATATCCTCATTCTTCCTGAGCAGGGCACGAGCCTCTGACACACTATATTCTGGCTATGCAACAGAAACTACCATTCTGTCCTTTCTTGGGTATCCACCCAAACCCAGCCTTTCACCAAGAGAATCGGAGCCCTATGTACCCCTTCTTGGTGGGCACTTGATATTCCACCCCAGCATGGGGTTATTCCTGGTGATCTTGATGGCACTGCCACCTCCTGGTGCTCTTTTCTCTCCCTCTCCCCGTCTTCTGCTCCTGGTGCTCTGGGATGCGCTGGCACTACATAGCAGGTGCCTCCTATGGCTCTGGGCCCTGGCCATCCAGCCTGGCCTCTGGGGGTCACTCCCCATCTACCAGGTTTCCCAGGTGGGAACAGACATACCCTGCCTCGCTCCACTTGTACGTCTTCTGGAGTAGGACAGCTGCTCCCCCACAGACTGCACAGTCCCCATCTTGCCAGTTCCTGAGCACACCTCCTTTCCTGCTCTCCAACTCAGAAAGCAACGGAGAAGCACAAGCTTCTTTCTAAATCCCTGGACAGGTGTCCCAAAGCTGCCTGCATCCAACGAGCTGCATGCTTGCTCATTAGCTTTCATGTCCCCTCAGAGCACCCCTCTCTAAGTGGCCACATGCAGGCTCAGAAGGCCTGGGCATTAGCCATGTCTGGTGACAGGAAGTCACTGATCACCCACCTTGTCTCCCTTTCTGTTTGGAAAATTGAGTGGTTTAGCCACCCAGCAGTGGCTTTGGCTGAGCCCTGTGACTCAGGAGACATGTATGATGCCTCCCGTGCATGGGCAGTGTGCTCACCACTGGATGTTATGTGCTGACCTAAGGGCTGGCTTTGCATAAGAATGTAAGACTAAGTTGGCTTGCCTATGCCTGTCCTGGCAGCCACTCCCTTTGCTGCGACCTCACTTTTCTCTTACAACCTTTGAGGAGTAAATCCTAGCACCACTTTTTTCCCTGTTCCCCTTAACAAAACCTCTTCTTGAAGAGGGCTCTTCATGTCCACAGCATTTCAGGGTAGATTAAGTTTCCTCCCTCTAAGGGCATTTCCACATTAAATGGAAATGAGTCCCAGGGCCTCATTCTTGTCTAAGAGAAGAGTGATTTTTAGAGAGGAGCTGAGAGAGAAGACACCAGGGAAGTCCCTTCTCCCCACAAATACATCAATCAGTGAAATGAAATGCACACAAAGCACTCAGCACATAGTAAGTGCTCACTAAACGTCAGTTCCCTCCCTTCCCATTGCAGTTGGTAAACACAGTACTCGGGATGCTAAGCTTCAACTGGTGAAGAAACCATAGCCCTGGGGCCATGTCCTCTACATTGCAGTTGAGGCTAAGGGTGGTGGCTCTGGCATCTGCCTTGCTTCTGCGGAGATTAGGACGGCTCATTCTGTGCACACCAGTCCCCTGAGAAGTGATGCAGCCTGACGCCAGTCTGTGTCTCCAGCCCATCCTGTTGTGCCTTCCTGTAGCCCATCCCACTCCACCTAGATCTCCGGCATCATTCTCCTTTCGACTTTAGGTGGGCAGGGGTTTGTAGGCCTCCCCTGGAGAGCCCTGCCCACCTGCCTGCTTTGCTCACAGGCCTAGGACAAAGTGAGAGGCAGTGATACAGCACTCCACTCCAAGGACAAACTGGGACCTTTTCCTGAAGCCCCAGGCGTCTGAAGATACAGCGGGCCCATTGTGCAGGGTCTGTAGGGAGAAAGATGGGGGAGGTAGTGAGCTGAGCACCAACAGGACAAGGAGCACTCAGATCAGAGCTCACTCTTCTGTCTGCTGGGCCAGAAGACAGAAGACCCTGGTCCAGCGGGCGAATCACATGTTGGTACGGGAGGCTCTGGAGCTCAGGAGGGATTCAGGGGCAGCAGGGCTCCAGGCTCACTCCCCTCTGCTCGGGAGAACAAATGCTTCTATGTGAGTTTTCTTCTCTGTGCTTTTACTCCAGGGAGCCAGTGACAGAATCAAAGATACCAGGAGCTTCCCAGCTGTACCACATAGATGCCCAAAGGCCCAGCTGTCTCCAGCAGAGGGGACAGCTCTCTCACGGGGCCCTCTGCCTTATATAGTACAGCCCTGGACCCTTCTTTAAAAGCTGGTTCTTTGTACCCCTCAAAGCTCCATGTCACCTGTTACTTTATTTGCTACTCACAACAAGCCTCTGAGTTGGCAGGACATACGTTATTCCAATATTACAGAAAGGGAAACTGAGGCATGGGGTGGATTAAGTGACTTGGGCCAGAGGGTAAGTGAACTAGGGGTCAGAACTTAGATCTTGGGTCCTGACCCAGCTCCTTCTCCCACATGAAACAGTTACCCTAATCTTGCCTACTGGCAAGTGCAGAAGGAAGAGGCATGTGAATTGTGTCTGTGTGGGGTGTGTACAGGGGTGTGTGTACAGGGGTGTGTGCTGCCTCACTTGCTGAGGGAAGGGAGGAGGCCTGGCAGTTCCTGATGTATTCTCCATCCTGGTCATCGTAGGTGCCACTCCCGGGAGAGCCAAATAGCCATGGTGTGCCCGGAGGAGGTGTTTCCTGGTGAGACCTATGAAGTCCAGAGGAGCAAAGACACTGAATCCTGCAGTGAGCCCAGCCTGCTCTCCACAGACATGTGAGCTTGGCTGCCTTCTGCTCGGGCCGACCAGAGGAGGGAAGGGTGTGGAGAGGCAGGGGCAGTCCTTGAAATCCCTCCTCTGGGTATGACTGGGAGAGGAGAGGTGATGACGTGTCACAGAGGGGACGGGAAATTCCCACCACACGCACCACACACAATCCCTTTTAACTTGGCCTTTTCTCACTGTAACATGCTTTCAGGAAAATGTCTAAACATTGTTTCTTAAACTTTTTAGACTATAGCCAACAGTTATGAACATATTTTCTAGTGAGATTTCAGTACACAAGTACATATACTGACAATTAAATATTTCACGAAACTACTTCACGATAGAGCTGCCCATAAGAGGGCACTGTTGGCAAATCCAGGGCTGAAGTTTTTCCCTACAGAAATTTTATGGGTTTTGTTTTTGTTTTTCTGAGACAGGGTGCAGTGGCATCATCATAGCTCACTACGACCTCAGCTCCTGAGCTCAAGTGATCCTCCTGCCTCAGCCTCCTGAGTAGCTGGGACTACAGGTGTGCACCACCACGCCCAGCTAATTTTTTTTATTTTTTGTAGATACATAGTCTTGCTATGTTGCCCAGGCTGGTCTTCAACTCCTGACCTCAAGCAATTCTTCCACCTCAGCCTCCCAAAGTGCTGGGATTACAGGTGTGAGCCACTCCACCTGGCTGGAAAAGGGTTTTTTAACTACAGATCTAGACAAATAAGTTTACAACTTCCTTTTGTTTGGTCAGTTATAGCTAGTACTTTTTTTTTTTTATTGTTGGGGATTCATTGAGGGTACAGAGAACAAGGTTACACTGATTGCATTTGTTAAGTAAAGTCTCTCTTATAATTGTGACCCACTGCCAAGAGGTATGTTACACCCCGTGACTTCCCACCCCCTCCCTCCTTCCCCCTCTCTGATCCTCCCTCCCCGCACCCCCCACCACTTACTAGGTCATCAGTTGTCCTCCTATCAGAATTGAGTACATTGGACTCTTGCTTCTCCATTCTTGTGTTGTTTTACTAAGAAGAATGTGTTTCAACTCCATCTAGGTTAATATTAAAGATGTAACATCTCCATCTTTTTAGTGGCTGAATAGTAGTCCATGATATACATACATCAGTTTATTAATCCATTCTTGGATTGGTGGGCATTTAGGTTGTTTCCACAGTTTGGCAATTGTAAATTGAGCTGAGATAAAGCATGTAGTTCAAATATCTTTATGATAAAACGATTTTATTTTCTTCTGGCTAGATGCCCAGTAATGGGATTGCAGGATCAAGTGGGAGGTGTAGTTTGAGTTCTTTGAGAGTTCTCATATTTCCTTCCGAAAAGGTTGTTTGCAGTCCCACCAGCAGTATAAAAATGTTTCCTGCTCTCCATAGCCACGCCAACATCTGCAGCTTTGAGATTTTGTGATGTGTGCCATTCTCATTGGGGTTAGGTGATATCTTAGGGTGGTTTTGATTTGCATTTCTCTGATAACTAGGGACAATGAACATTTTTTCATGTTTGTTAGCCGTTTGTCTCTCTTCTTTAGAGAAGGTTCTATTCATCTCTCTTGCCCATTGATATATGGGATTGTTGGCTTTTTTATGTTGATTAATTTGAGTTCTCTATAGATCCTAGTTATCAAGCTTTTGTCTGATTCATAATATGCAAATACCTTTTCCCATTCCGATAGTTGTCTATTTGCTTTGGTTGTTGTCTCCTTAGCTGTACAGAAGCTATTCAATTTAATTAAGTCCCATTTATTTATTTTTGTTGTTACAATTGCCACTGAAGTCTTCTTCATAAAGTCTTCCCCAGTCTGATAACTTCAAGTGTTTTCCCCACAGTTTCTTCAAGGATTTTTATTGTTTCATGGCTTAGATTTAGATCTTTTATCCATCTTGAATCAATCTTAGTGAGTGGAGAAAGATGCAGGTCCAGTTTCAGTCTTTTAAATGTGGATATCCAGTTCTCCCAACACCATTTATTAAATAGGGATTCTTTCCCACAGGGTATGTTCTTGATTGGTTTATCAGAGACTAGGTGGCTGTAAGATGTTAGTTTCTTTTCATGGTTTTCTATTCAGTTCCAAACTTTAATGTCTCTATTTTTGTGCCAATACCATGCTGTTTTGATCATTATGGCCTTGTAGTACAGCCTAAAGTCTGATAGGTTGACACCCTGGGCTTTGTTTTTATTACTAAGGATTGTCTTGGCTATAAGGGGTTTCTTCTGGTTGCATACAGAACAAAGAATTATTTTTTCCAAATCTTGAAAGGTCGTGAAAGTATGGGAATTGCATTGAATCTTAGATTGCTTTGGGAAGTATAGACATTTTAACAATGTTGATTCTCCTCAGTCATGAGCATGGTATGTTCTTCCATTTGTTAATATCTTCCACTATTTCTTTTCTTAGCATTTTATAATTTTCTTTATAGAGGTCCTTCACCTCTTTTGTTAGGTATATTCCTAGATACTTCATTTTCTTTGAAGCTACTGTGAAGGAAATTGTGTCCTTGATTAGCTTCTCATCTTGGTTGTTATTGGTATATACAAAGGCTTCTAACAGCTAGTACTTTTAAAAGAATAGCACCGCACAATAGAGAATATCAGAAAGTATGGGATGTCAGAATGGTAAGTATTGTGTCGTGAAACATTAGTTTAATTGCCAATATATGCATATGTCTATTGAGTCTTTCTAAACAACTTTAAGACCTTGGGTTGCATTCAAAACAAATGAAGACTCACTGTTTTATAGAAGCTTCCCTGAAAGCACTTGACAGTAAGAAAGCAACAGCTTTTTAGGCTTTTGAAGAAGAGAATAGGGTAGCTGAAGATGATGAGAAGGGGACCAGCCCTCACACACAAGGAGTGTTGGGAGAGGGAGCAGCCATGGCCTGCTTTTTCCAGGATTTTGAGCCTAGGAACTGGGTTGGAACAGTAGCAGAGGTGTTTCCTGTTTCCCTAATGTAAAAAGAAGAACCTAGAAGGGAAAAACATGGATATAGTAGTTGAGACCAGCAGCTCTAACTGCCCATGCCTTTGTGTCCCTGTCAGCAAAACAGAGGGATGAGGGGTAAATGACCTGTTTTTCTGACTCAATGAAACATAGTATATATAGAAGAACCTAAGGAAATATCTGAAGTTCCTTAAGATATACCATCCTCCAAATTGATTTTTAGAAAGGAGGGAGGAGTGGCAGGTCAAGGGGTGTGGTACACCTTTGGGGGGCGGGACACAAATATAAGAGAGTCCTTATCTAACAAAAGCAATCAGTATAACCTGGTTCTCTGTACCCCCAATGAATCCCCAATAATTAAAAAAAAAAAAAAGAAAGAAAGTACAAATTAACATATGGCTACCTGTTCTAGAAATCAAGAAAAGCATATGCTTTAACCCATTTCAGCTCTCACTGAGTGCTGGGTCCATCCAGATACTCTCCAAGGTCATGAGTAAATGGATCATTACCTTCATGGAGATTTTAGAAACTAGTGAGGAAGCTAAGATGATCTCAGAAGAGGAAGATGACATAGCGATTTTCTAATTGCCTATAGAATGATACAAACCCTGAGGGGTACAGGCATTCAGAGAAGGCTGAGGGGCAGGGCAGACTTAATGGGTCCCACACAAGGTCAAACAAAAGCCAGATCTGCAAGCATGGGGAGGAATTGCCTAAGAAGAAAATACAGTAGAACCTCCACAGGTTCTCCAGGCTCCCAACTGACCACCTCCTTACATTGACCTAATTTTCATAGACCAGACATGCACCACATGTACATATCAGTACAGTAGACCTAGTTCCTTATGTTGACCGCCTCCATATGTTGACTAGTTTGTTATAGTCCTTTGGGTGGTCAACTTATAGAAGTCCTAGTGTATAACAGAAGGGTTTACCTAGCCAAGAATGAAAACAAGGATCAGAGGCCTAAATATGTGAGGTTTTCACTCAACAAATGTTCCTGCACATCTACAAATGCCTGAAGTTGCTAGGCTGGGCCAGGAGCAGGCAGATCCCCCAGCACAGAGAGGCAGCCCAAGGGATAGAACCAGTGTCCTCAGCTGGCTCCTGAGGTAGGAATGAACTGCACTTCTTGGACTATAGGCCTTACCACTAGGGATTGTGAGATCCATTTCATGGGTTTGCAGCTGACAGTTGTTAATAAAATGGAACAGACTAAAGCAGAATAGCACTTATCAGGGTGGAATGCCTGCAGGGGGGGTAAGCACAAGCCGTGTGGTTTCAGTGAGGAATATCTGGGCGTACTAGGAACGTGTAAAATACAGAGGGTGCCAAAAACATGTGTACATACTTTAAGAGAAGAAAAAACTGTATTAAAATAGTAACGCTCAAGTCATGTTTGATGTCTGCAATTACAGGAGATACAATCTACAAGATAACAAATGTTATTGGTATATACTGACCCTTACTGTTTTGATAGTTTTTTTCCTCTCTTAAAATGTGTACACATGTTTTTGACACCCTCTGTATATTTCTTGCTGTGAATTACCATCAAAGAACTTGAAGCCATTGACAAGATGTCCGCAGGCCCTTTCCAGCCCTGTCTTCTCTGACTGACAGCTGGTGTGTTCTCAGGGGTGAAGGGAAGTCCAGGCTGCAGCCGAGGGCAACTGTGATGAGCAGCAGTAGCCACCACAGAGCCCAGGCTTTTCCTTCAAAGAACCAGGCAGGCCTAGGATTTTTTCAACTTTCAAAACACTTCTGCCCCAAGAGTACCTCCCACTGGCCCAAATCAGAAAAGCAATGCTCATCAGAGACTGTGGGTGAGGAGCTGGGAACCCACAGCAAGCAGGCCTGGAAGCCCCTGCTGGGCCAGGGTGCCTGGCAGACTCTCCTGGGCAGCAGTTTTCCCCAAATCTGTATGGAAGCACAAAGGAGGGGGCCTTCACTAAGAAAAACAGCAAAATGAGCTCTGGGTGACAGCAGGTCCAGTGGGTAGCATTTCTCAGCCTCAGGAACAAGCCCCAAGAGTTCTCTGTTCCAGGCTTTCCTATCAAGATGATGAAAATCGGCAGCTGACACCCCCAGAGGACAAGAGGGACATTCGGCAATCCCCAAAGAAGGGCTTCCTTCGCTCTGCCTCGCTAGGTAAACACATACCCTGCTATCCAATGTGGTTATGGTCACCCCAAAGAGGGCACTGGTTGGGTGCTCAACCATGACTGAGAGACCATGTGGCCTGGTGCCAACAGCCTCCATGCAGTGGGCTGGGCAGATTTCCAAAACGACAAATCAGAATTCCAAAGGCAGGGTTTGCCGGGGCGGGCCTGGGCCAGATGTTGCTCAGTATGTCTCAGAGACAAAGGCAGGGGCTGGGGAGAAGGTGGACCCCGGGCCACAAACACTACTCCTTGCATCTGGGTCTAGGCTATCACAGGCCACTGTCCTCTATCCCTGACCTGACCCTGGATCTTTGGCTGGCTTTACAGGTCGAAGGGCCTCATTCCACCTGGAATGTCTGAAACGACAGAAGAACCAAGGGGGAGACATCTCTCAGAAGACAGTCCTGCCCTTGCACCTGGTTCATCATCAGGTAGCTCTTACTTTTGGATAGGCCACTGGCCACCACCTACCAAGCTAGACGCATCCCAAGTTGGTCTTCCTTGTCTCAGACCACCGGGGCCTCCTCCTCCCTCGCCCTGGCAGCCCCCAGTAGGACTTGCTTTTCTTATGCTGGTGAGGGTATCTGTCATGTCACAGGTAGAAATAGAACACACTGGCACAGGAACTCTTCTGGTGATCCTGAAGGGTCAGCAGCAGCAGGGTCCCACCCAAGCTTTCTTCTGTGCTGCAGACATTCCCCACCAGAAGCTGGCTTGGGCCGCAGGGCTCTCAGGCTGGTGTGGTACCTAGAGTGTGAAGATACCTGGAAATTTAGCTGCACAGCAGTCCATCCACTGACATATAGAAATGATCAGAGAACCTGCCAACAAGAAGAGGGAATGATACCCAAGGGAAACAGGTCCGGAGAGACTCAGTAGATGAGCTCTCTCCCAGCAGAGCTGACTCCAGCTGAGAGAGTAAAATCCAACACAGTATCAAACAGGTTCTTAGTAGCTTAGAACTAAGGGAAACTTTAAAGAGTTACCTGAGACCAGTCTAACTGCTGGCAAATCCGGGCCTAGACCTGGTTTCCCAACCTTTTTACCTTTGTGATTAGATACCACCGACCCATGTTTTAGGCAGTTTTTGGTGCCCAGAGGCATTCAGCTGCCCAGTGCATCAGCATAAGAGAGTGTGGCTCAGCCAAGTTGATATTCCTCAAAACAATGCATTGTTTTTCTTAGCCTTTGTGGCATTGCCTAAATGTGCATGGTTTCCAACGGGCTTTCCAAAATGTTGACGTGGTCTGACATGGTCTTTACTCCCTCAAATCCCCAGAGGCCCGGGAGCCCCAGGATGGGGACCACTGTGAGATGGGGAGGAGAGGGGGCCAGACGTAGAGACATGGTTTGTGCTTTTTTAAAAGATTTCTAGAAGTTGGTCCCACCCTGCTGTTCTCGTCAGACTGGTAGGCAATACTCTTCTTGGTTTTGGACCCTCTTCATCTCTGTCTCCTCCCCTCACACCTGTGGGGCGATGGTCCCGTTCTGTGCCTCTCAGAGCTGTTTTTCCCACCACTCAGTGTCACTGTCTCCCAGACTCTTGCGGGACCTCTGTCCAGAGCAGGTCATCATGGCAGCTGTGATGCAGACCATCTGAGACAGAGGACACACCACGTAAATCGTGTAATTACAATATAGCGTGCGATTTGAACAATGGCTCAAAGACAGCCTGAGCCAGAGATTTGCAGGGCATTATTTATGACCCAATTAATTGTAAAAATTAAAGCAACAAACACTGGCTTTCTCTAGGTCTTTATAATGTCAGTATGCTTCCTTGCAAACCTTATTTCACGTCAAGTTCATACCAAGCCCACAAGGTAGGTGGAGAGAGAGGCCATTAATGTTCCAGCTTACAGATGAGCAGGCATCACCATTCCCTTGAGTCTGTTGATGAGAAATGCAGGACAGCTGACAGTGCTGACCACCAGATTACCTTGGTCCCACTCAACCACAGCTTCCTAGGGCTAGAGGAGATCACTTCAGACTGAGACTGTAAAGTATGATTTGAGATAGTTGAAACTTACACCAGGTCCTGATGAGGGGGACTCAGATGAATGAGGAGGAAGCAGTGTGACTTCTAGGCAGGGAACTAGCTGGAAAGCAAGCAGTGGTTGCTCAGAAGGCAGCCAGCACTCTGGACAACCACTCCCAATAACCTGATAACTCAATAACTCGTGCTCCTTGTGTCCGCAGGCATTGGCAGTGGCAGGCCTGAGCCCCCTCCTCCAGAGAAGCCATTCCCCCACCTCAGCCCCCAGGCCGTTCGCCACACCCCCTGCCACTCCGGGCAGCCGTGGCTGGCTCCCCCAGCCCATCCCCACCCTGCGGCTGGAGGGGGCCGAGTCCAGCGAGAAGCTCAACAGCAGCTTCCCGTCCATCCACTGCGGCTCCTGGGCTGAGGGGCCAGTCCCCTGTGGTGGGAGCAGCAGTGCCGCCCGGAGGGCCCGGCCTGTCTCCCTCACGGTGCCCAGCCAAGCTGGGGCAAGGGGCGGGCAGTTCCATGGCAGTGCCAGCAGCCTGGTGGAAGCGGTAGGTAACTCCCACACCAAGGGGAAGGCCATGGGCAGCAAGGGGGCTTGGCATGGGGTGCTAAGAAGGGTGCACAAGGTACTTCCCAAATTGATTGCATGCCAAGTCTCTGTGCCAGAAAGGCGCTCCACCTCTGGCCTGCAGAAGGAGGGCATGGCCTGCAAGGAATTATGATCATGTGA
The DNA here is from genome assembly GCA_963574575.1 of Galagoides demidoff. NCBI lineage: Eukaryota > Metazoa > Chordata > Mammalia > Primates > Galagidae > Galagoides > Galagoides demidoff. The sequence goes on along the minus strand of CAUYQV010034110.1, from coordinate 1,206 downwards.
GAAGCTGGGCCCACTGCAGAGGGAGAAAGAACCTTTTGAGCAACATAGCCCTGCCCCAGGCCAGTGAACCCAGGAAAGGCCCCAGGCCCCACTGTAGAGCCAAGAGCATGCTATAATTGCTCAAAATGCATGTGTTCCCCGCTGCTTTTGTACCCATGGAAGGGTCAGGATCTGTGATGCTCAACCCTGACCGCTCGGGACAACCACCCGGGGAGCCCTAGAAACCTATGACTTGTTGAACTGATACCTTTACAAGCTCTTGGATGACTCCAATGCACAACCAATGTTGAGAGCCACTAGTCCAGAACAAGAATGCTTTCTGTTCCAGTTCCACTGCACTGTGCCAAATCACAGTGTCTAGGGAAATTGTGGCACCACGTTTTCAGGGACCTTTAACAAATTGGAACAGTCCCAGGAGATGACCAGGATGGCAAGTTTTCTAGAAATTATTTCATAGGAGAGCTGGTCAAAGGAATTCGGGAAGTAAACCCAAAGAGATGACCTCAGAGACTGTGGGCAGTGCAGGGAAGGGTCACAGCCTAGGCAGGGGTCTGCAGTGCAGCTCATGGGAAGAAGACTTTCCCAACTAAGTTCTCCCAAAACAAGGGAGAGCTGTCCTAAAAAGTAGTGAACTCCCTATATCCAGAGATATGCAAGCAGAGGCAGGGCCCATCCGGCCATCCATCAGGCTACCATGCAGGAGGTGGGAGCTAAACCAGACATCTGCAAAGCTCCCTTTTAACGCTAAGCCTCTGATGCTCAGCATGGCCTCCATTATCCTTAATTCATCTCACAAACCGCTCCTAAGTACCTACCACAAGCAGGTCCCATTCCAGGTACTGGACTACAGCTGAGAATTAGGGCTGCTTCTCATGAGCTCACCTTGTGGGGAGAGAGGGTCAATAAACTAAGGAGGGCCAAGGAGAAAAAGAGCAATGTGGGTGGCTCGGCGCCAGTGGCTCAAGTGGCTAAGGCGCCAGCCACATACACCTAAAGTGGCAGGTTCGAATCCAGCCCGGCCGCTGAAAACAACAATGATGGCTGCAACCAAAAATAGCTGGGCATGTGCCTGTGGTCCCAGCTACTTGGGAGGCAGAGGCAGGAGACTTGCTTGAGCCCAGGAGTTGGAGGTTGCTGTGAGCTGCGATGTCATGGCACTCTACCCAGGGGACAGCTTGAGGCTCTGTCTCAAAAAAAAAAAAAAAA
>CAUYQV010034105.1:0-22532 GCA_963574575.1 Galagoides demidoff | reverse complement strand
TCAAGCTATCCCCCTGGGTAGAGTGCCATGGCATCACAGCTCATAGCAACCTCCAACTCCTGGGCTCAAGCGAGTCTCCTGCCTCCGCCTCCCAAGTAGCTGGGACCACAGGCGCCCGCCACAAGGCCCGGCCATTTTTTTTGGTTGCAGTCATCATTGTTGTTTGGCAGGCCCGGGCTGGGGATTCGAACCTGCCACCTTAGGTGTACGTGGCTGGCGCCTTAGCCGATTGAGCCACAGGTGCCGAGCCGATGGACTCCAATTTTGAAAGAAGGTCTTCTGTGGGCAAAATGCTATTAAACAAGATTTCATGCTATAGAAAAATTCTTCATAAAAGGAAGAGTCAATCACTGTGGCATATTTAATTGTTGTCTTATTTTAAGAACTTCCCACAGCCACTCTAACCTTCAGGAACTATCACCCCAATCAGTCAGCAGCCATCAACATCAAGGCAAGAACCTGAACCAGAGAAAAGATTATGAGTTGCTAAAGGCTCAAATGATTGTTAGTATTTTACACATAAAACCATATAGTATTTTTAAATTAAAATATACACATTGTTTTTTAGACATAATGCTATTACAAACATAATAGATTATAGTATAGTGAAAACATAACTTTTATATGTATGACTCATTTTATTGTGAAATTTGCTTTATTATAGTGGTCTGGATCTGAACCTGTAGTATCTCCAAGGTATGCTTGTACCATTAATTTTTGCACAAAAGAAAATTAAATATCTGTGACTCTGAAAAGACATACATGGGACTTACATGCTGACAAATGAAAAATGCTGATGAAATAAATTAAAGAAGACCTAAATAAATGGAGAGGCATGTCACGTTCATGAGTTGGAAGGCTTAATAAAAATGTCAGCTCTGCTCAAATTGATATACAGGTTTAATACAATTCCTATCAAAGTCTCAGCAAGATTTTTTTCTAGATACAGGCAATATTATTACAATAAAATATTATATATGGAAGTGTAAAGAACTAAAATGGCTAAAAAATTTGAAAAAGAGAAAAGTTGGAGGAACCAGTCTATTTGGTTTTAAGACATACTTGCATAGCTATAGTAATTAAGACTGTGTGTTATTGGCAGAGAGATAGATATGCATACAAAGCAACAGAACAGAGCAGAGAACACAGGAATGGAACCACACAAATATATCCAAATGATTTTTGTCAAAGATACCAAAGTAATTCAATGGAGAAATGATAGACTTTTCAACAAATGGTGCTGGAACAATTGGACATCCATAAGCAAACAAATTAAACCTTGATCTATGTCTCACAGCTGATAGAAAAATTAAACTCAAAATGGATCACAGACTCAAATGTAAAATGCAAAACTATAACCATTTTAGAATACAATATAGGAGAAAATTTTTGTTAATCTGGTTTAGGCAAAGAGTTCTTAAGCTTGATACCAAAAGAATGATCCACAAAGGGAAATTTTTTGATTCTGTCAGAATTTAAAATTTTTGCTCTGTGAAGACCCTTTAAGATGAAAAGAAAAACTATAGACTGGGAGAAAATATGTGAAAGCCACATATGTAATAGAGGACTTATATCTCAAATATATAAAGAACTCTCAAAACTCAACATTAAAAAAACAGCAATACAACTAAAAATTGGGCAAAAGACATGAACAGACATTTCACCAAAGGGTATATATGCAACACCATAGCCACTAGAAAAATGTAAATTAAAACTATAATGAGCAATTCCTACACATCTATCAAAGTGGCAAAAATAAGAAATTGTGACAATGCCAAATGTTGATAAGAATGTGGTGATCAGGCATGGTGGCTTATGCCTGTAATCCCAGAACTCTGAGAGGCCAAGGCAGGAGGTTTGGTGTTGCAACTTGTTTGAGGTCCAGCATTGGATATCAGCCTGGAAAACATAGTGAGACCCCATCTAAAAATATAAAAAGGAGGAGGCTGAGATGAGAGGATTGCTTGAGCCCAGGAATTTGGGGTTGCAGTGAGCTATTATCATACCACTGCACCCTTGCCTGCACCACAGAGTGAGAGTCTCTCTCTCTCAAAAAAAAAAAAAAACCTAGAGAAACTGTTTCACTCATACATGTACATTGCTCACAGGAATGTAAAATGGTACAGTCTTTCTGAAAATTGTTTCTTAAAAAAACACTATAATGTTACCTAACAATTACACTGTTGGGCATTTATCCCAGAGAGAGGAATGGCAACTTAGATTGGCACAAAAACCTGTACACAAATGTTCATAGCAGCCAAAAACTGGAATCAACCCATAAGTTCTTCAACAGGTGAGTGGGTAAATGAACTGTGGTACCTGCATACCATGGACTACTACTTAGCAACAAAAAGGAAAGAACTATTGATATATACCACTACGTGACTCTCCAGGAATTTACACTGAGTGAAAAAAGCCAATCCCAAAGGATTACATATTGTACGATTTAATTTACATAACTTTTTGAAATGACAACATTTTAGAAATGAAAGACAGATTAGCAATTACGAGAGCTTAGAGACATTAGGGGGGAAAATGAGAGTGTGTTTTGAGGAAAAGAATCCCTACTTAACGAATGGTGCTGGGAGAACTGGTTAGCCACATACTGAAGATTGACACTGGACCCACACCTCTCACCACTTGCAAAAATTGACTCTTGCTGGATAAAAGATGTAAATTTAATACACAAATGTTAAAAATTCTAGAAGATAGCATGGGAAAAACTCTTAACAATATTAGCCTGGGAAAAGTTTTTTGGTTTTTTTTTTTTTTGCAGTTTTTGGCCTGGGTTGGGTTTGAAACTGCCACCTGAAGCATATGGGGCTGGCGCCCTACTCCTTTGAGCCACAGGTGCCGCCCCTGGGAAAAGATGTTATGAAGAAGACCCCTTTGGCAACTGTAGCAACACCAAAAATAAATTAATGGAACATGATCAAACTGAAAATCTTCTGTACAGCTAAAGGTACAACAACTAAAGTATACAGACAACCTTCAGAATAAGCGAAGATATTTGCATGCTACCTGTCTGACAAAATATGTGTTAATTGGCTCAGCACCTGTGGCTCAAGTGGCTAAGGCGCCAGCCACACACACCTAAGGTGGCGGGTTTGAATCCAGCCCAGGCCTGCCAAACAACAATGACAGCCGCAACCAAAAAATAGCCAGTGTTGTGGCGGGCGCCTGTGGTCCCAGCTACTTGGGAGGCTGAGGCAGGATACTCGCTTGAGCCCAGGAGTTGGAGGTTGGAGTGAGCTGAGATGCCACGGCACTCTACCCAGGGGGATAGCTTGAGGCTCCTGTCTCAAAAAAAAAATGTGTTAATTGACTTTATATTAATTGGTAAGGTTTCTGGTCAACAGTAGTTAAGCTTTTGGGGAGTTAAAAGTTACATGTGTTAACTAAGGAGGAGGTAGAATGGGATTTGGAAAATGTGTCCAGTAGTCCAGGTAAAAGGTAGTGAGAGCCTGATATACAAGGTTTGACAATTAAGTTCACAAATTCATTCTAGAAAAAGTGCTGCATACCTCATTGCTGAATATCACTATGGACACCTTTGACGTATTTCCCTTGGGAAGCCATGCACCAATGCCAGTGCTTAGCCTACTCTTCAAAGCACTTTTGGAACCCCTTTCTGGAATGGTCATCAGAGTTATAATTATACAAGATCTGGCAATTAAGTTTGTGAACTTGCCACACAATGTTGCATGGGCATATGGCACACTTTTTGGGTCAAGGACACAACTACAACTCAGACTTTTACTTTTAAAAAGCAAGGTATGTAACTTAATCACATGTACCTTTATTTTAATCTGAAATTTTTTTAAAAAGTAAGTAAATCACACATGAAAAAAAAAGTTTGTGAACTTGCCATTGTGTGCTTACATTAGCAGCACTGTACAAACAACTCAGTAAAGTTTTATAATGTTGGTATATCAGTGTCTCACAGCTGTGTTCATGTCAACATGTGGCGGTGTCTGGCTCAGTGGCATTCATTATTGTTGTTGCATGTTTCTGTGTGCCATATGACAACAGCTCTAATGGTCATGCCAGAAAGAGTTCCAAAATCTCTTTGAAGGGCGGACTAGGTGATGGAATTGGTGCATAGCTCCCCAAGGGGAGTTCTTGGAAGAGGACTATAGGATATTCAGCAATAAGGTATGCAGCACTTTTTATAGGATGCATATGTAAGGTAGTACCTATAAGAGGAAGACAGGAAGGAACAAGCATAAGACATGTTAAAGAACAGGAATTTGATTGTATCAGTTGGGAGATTTAACACAGAGTTGATTACTCAAGTGGGAGTGAAACAGAGCTCACTGAAAGATCCCAGAGACCAGCAACAATGAGAAGCTTCTGCCACCCCTAGCTGGAGAGACAAGGGCTTCAGCCATGTTACTGTAGCCAAAATTGCCCAGAGGAAGCTAAAAATACAGTAGCTTTTCTGGCAATAACTGAAGCCACAGATGTAGCCACAGCTGGAAAATCTGTCCACATCAGAGAGAAAGGGCGAAAGCACCCTAGATTCTTTCTCCTTCCAAACTGCAATCTCCTACTCATGCCAAGTCTAGTTTCAGGCCAGATGACTTGAGATCCTAGGGAAGGTGGCCCTTAGGATACAGAACAGAGCCAGAGAAAGGAATGAAACAGATCTGAGGATAAACAGGCCCAGGCCTAACATAGCCCATGTTTTTAGCTACTCAACATCCATTCTCACCTCATATACATATTTAGCAAATTCATGCATCTGCTGGACATGAGACAACGATCTATGATACAAATCACCACCTTTCTGCAACAGGGAGAGGAAGAAAGTCTTAATTTGTCATTTTCCTACCTCAAATCCAGGTAGGAAATATCTCCAGGATTTGGGAATTCCTCCTAAAAACACTAGATGTGGCTCCTTGTAGTCTAGTGACCTATAAATTGAATTACCAAGTGCTTACTACCAATACTCCTGATATTAAATAGTAGGTAGGAGATTGCTTGTTAAGACACGCATAGCAAAGTATGAATGCTTGGTTGCTATAACTCTTGTTCTGTAACTGGTCATGTGGTCATAGTTGATATTTACCACTTTCTTTGTTCACCACATAATTTGTTCTTATTGCTCTTTCAACTAGAATATTAGTTGCAGTTCTTTACCAATATTCTGGTAGTGGGATAGTCCAATCCTTTATTCCTACAAAATCTGAACCTGTGGTGGTCCTGTACTTATTGGGTTGCTGTAGAGTAGATTTTAATTGACTTTTACTATCGGATGTGGAAGTAGTAAAAGATGCTGCCATGAATATCCTGGGTTTCAGACATAGTCCCCCTGTTCTCATTGTGTAGAAGCAAACCAGTTTGCCATTATTGATCATGATCATTCATGTTAGCCAATATAATCACCCTTCCTCTGCTTGTTGGTTCGGTGGTATAAGGGGCTCCAAATGCCAAGTGACAGTCTCAACTTCTAGTTTTTAATGATATTGGGTGAAAGAATTTCTTTGTTAGGAAGAAAGACCTGTAGACCAGTAGAAACAAAGATTGTGGACAGCAAGCAGAAATTCTGCAAGTGGATTATTAGATACAATAGTGAGAAAAGCCATTCTCATTTCTGCCCCTCAATTCCTGGACCCCTGCATTTCTATCTAAGGGAGATACATACCATATATTGGTCTTTGGTTCAAAGCATATGCTACATCCTGAGAGACAACATTCCAACCCCACAGAATGTGATATGCCACTTGGTACCATAACTAAATCTCAATCAAGCCATTCCACCATTTTATCCCACCAGCAGCTCCTGAGCAATGGGAGTGCATGTTAAGATCAGAAAATTTTAACAGGGCTTGGCTCCCTTACTCAGTGGTTAAGGCATCAGCCACATACGCCGAGGCAGGTAGGTTTGAACCCTCCCCGGGCGTGCTAAACAACAATGACAACTGCAACAAAAAAATAGCCAGACATTGTGGCATACTATTTTATTATTGTATCTAATAATCCACTTGCAATAGTCCCAGATACTTGGGAGGCTGAGGCAAGAGAATCGCTTAAGCTCAAGAGTTAGAGGTTGCTTTGAGCTGTGACACGACAGCACGCTACCAAGGGTGACATAGTGAGGCTCTGTCTCAAAAAAAAAAAAAGAAAATAATTTTAATGGCTTACTACTGTACTTTTTCAGTAGTTAAATATGTGCCTTGGAGAGAAGCACTGTAGTGTATAATAGCAATTATGGTGAATTAGGCACTCCATAAGTGCTTAGATGGTGGTGCTGAAAAAGTATGTCCATATTTATAGTAGTAAGAACAAAGTGTGACTCCTCTGTGATAGGAAAGGGTCAAATGTAATCAACTTGTTACCAAGTTTCTGGCTAGGTCCCCAAGAGAATGGTGCCAAATTAAGAGCTCAATGCTGGCCTCTGTCTGATTTGGTGGGCTAGGCACCCAGTTGCAGCAGTGGCAAAACATCCTTGGTAAGGAAAAGTCCACATGCTTAAGTCTTGCTAGTGTCTAAAAACAGAGCCTCTGATTGGATAAATCCAGCCAGTATCTGGCCAAGATAAGAACGTAGAGGATGCTGGCTGCAGGGGTCAATTCCCCTAAGTAGAGCAGAGGAATGGCAGAGAGTGGTTCTGGGGGAAAACAGGCCTGGCTTTCTGAATGGAGAATAAGAGGGAGAAAGCAGCTTCCTAGTTTTCTAGCTTGGGTTATTAGGTAGATATTAATTTACTGAGCTGAGAACATAGGAGTCTGGGAACATGAGTTTAAGGCACCTATGTGATGTTGCAGTAAAGCTGCCCAGGACGCAGGATGAGGTTCAGGACAGACGTTTGTTACATAGATGTTTTTCTGAGAGTCAAAAGAACATCATGGGTCATTGAAATCATGAGTATGGGTGAGTTCACGCAGGATTGATGTAGGATAATCACAAAGCAGAGACAAATGTTAGGCATCCCCAATATTCAAGTAACTGCCCATGAAAGAGAAGGCTGTGGAGAAGTCAGGGAAATGTTTTAGAAGCCAAAGGAGGAAGGCCCATCAAGGAAAAGAGAAGAGTCAAAAGGTCAAACTCACCTGAGAGATCAAGCAAGATAAGCCTGAAAAGATCCAAGAGGATTGAGTGATGAGCGGCCACTGATGAACATTGCCTGGCTGAAGGTAGAGGTGGATGACCCTTAACCAAACCCTTCCTTTAGCCTCTTTTCTTTACTTCTCAGAGCATCTGTCCTGAAAGTTTGATCAATGTCTGGGTAAATAACTTCCAGTCCAAAGTTTAAGTGTACATGGCTGAGCAAGAAACGTGGTGCCCTTGGTGGGAAGTCTGGGCAGGGCATATGACAGGGAGAGAAGGACAAGACTGTCTCTCACCATTTACTCTACTGCCTATCAGAAAATGGAAAAGACCAAACAAGAAATCAATTCTTGCTTGGGCGGTGCCTGTGGCTAGGGTGCTGGCCCCATATACTGAGGGTAATAGGTTCAAACCCAGCCCCGGCCAAACTGCAACAAAAAAATAGCCGGGCATTGTGCCGGGCAGGCACCTGTAGTCCCAGCTACTTGGGAGGCTGAGGCAAGAGAATTGCCTAAGCCCAGGAGTTGGAGGTTGCTGTGAGCTGTGTGATGCCATGGCACTCTACCGAGGGTGATAAAGTGAGACTCTGTCTCTACCAAAAAAAAAAAAAGAAAGAAAGAAAGAAAGAAATTAATTTCTTCTTACTGCTGGAAACTATGAAAATTGTGGTCTTGTTTATCTGGCAATAATTTTATTCATTTTTCTTTTTTTTGAGATAGAGTCTCACTCTTTTGCCCTGGATAGAGTGTTGTGGCATTACAGCTCACAGCAACCTCAACCTCTTGGGTTCAAGAGATCCCCTTGCCTCAGCCTCCCGAGTAGCTGGGACTATAGTTGCCAAAATGCCTGGCTATTTTTAGAGACAAGATCTTACTCTTGCTCAGGCTGGTCTTGAACTTCTGAGTCCAAGCAATCCACCCACCTTGGCCTCCAGAGTTACTAGGATTGTAGGTGCCTGGCCTAACAATTTTATTCTTAGAGCAAATGGAAATTATTTATTCCTCTTTGTTAAAGAGTCAAGATAGTAACACATCTTGTTAGACACAAGTAGCTTTTCTGGCAAGAACTGAAGCCACAGATGTAGGCACAGCTGGAAAATCTGTCCACATCAGAGAGACATGAGATGTGTTACTATCTTGACTCTTCAATAAAGAGGAATAAATACTTTCCATTTGCTCTAAGAATAAAATTGTTAGGCCAGGCACCTACAATCCACCTATGGTGTATATTGCAAGGATACATGTCAAATCTATTAGGAGTAGAGTATAAATGTCTTAACACATATAAATAATTAAGTAAGTGAGATGATGGCTATGTTAACCAGTTTGATGTAATCATTCCAAATTGTATATAAAATCAGCACATTGTACCCCATAAATGCATTACTGTACATAGTTATGATTTAATAAAAAAATTAAAAAATATGGTAACACAATTTTTTAATTTGTTAAAATAAAATTCAAAGTCCCAAATCCTACCATCCTGCCATTCATTTTTAAATAATTGTTTTCATAAACATACTTTGTGATGGTTGTAATCATGGCATATGATTTTTCCCCAAAAATTAGAGTTATAAAAAAAAAAGTTTAGAATTTTGCACCACCTCCTTGAAATCCTTAGAAATAGAAAATCTTGCCTTTAAAAACTAGAATGTATTACCTTCTTACAGTTCTTAGAAACCTGGAGGAACCTTCAGAGATCATTTTATACAACCCCTTGTTTTAGAGACGGTTAAATTGAGGACCTGGGAGGTAGAATGGATTTATTTAAGGTCAGGAAGTAATTCATTGTAGGAACTTTTCTAAGACCTGGCCTTTGGAGTCTAGTTTCCAGTGCTCTTGCCACCATCACACTTCTGTCTCCAGCAGTGCATTTGTTTGGCACAATTGTGATTAGTGTGCCATTCGTTGTATGTACACCCCGTTGTATGTACATCCGGGAGATTGCAAAACCAGCCACAATAGTGGCTCTTATCTTCAAGAAATAGAATCTACTTAACCACCCTTTAAATCTTGTGACTAGCTTGGACCAAAGAATGCAATGGAGGTAATGTATAATTGTCAGCCTATGTTTCAAGAAGCCTTGCAGCTTCTGCTCTCACACTCTTAGAAACCTGCTGGCTCAGTCACTATCATTGCCCTGCCAAATACTAACTATGAGAGTGAGGATGTCCTAAATCATCCAGCTTCTAGCCAACCTATTGGCAGAGATAAGTATACCCTGACCAGTTCAGGAGAACCTCCTCACCAACCCATAGAATCAAGAGTGAAATAGCTGATTATTTTAAGGCATTAAGTTTTGGGGTGATTTTTACATTGCAAAAACCAACTGATGCATATGTTTCTTCATTGTACTGATAACCCACTCTATTAGAGTAAATCATACTTCATGCCTCCTGGTTTCTTGAATCAGGAGGCAAGGAAATATGTATTTTTACTGTCAACTTTTGTTTTGTTATTTTCATTTAGATATCTAAATTTCAAAAGGCAATTTATAGAATAAAATCTTTGGACATGCAAGTCTATGCACAGCTCTTTGCAGGCCATCTGCTTTGAAAAGAACCATTGGTATAATCCTTTATTTTTACCAACAATCTTCTCGTCTCCTGCCCACATCTCAAGGCATTCAGCAAAGATCTGTACATATGGACCAAGGTGGGACTAAAGGGGGAAGGAGAGGGAAGGCAGTTCTTTAGTGGAGTTAGGACACAGCAGTTTTTTATTTTTTTTATTTTTTTTTTTAGTTTGCAGCCTGGGGCTTTCTAAATAAATACTGCAGAAGCATCTCCCCAAGTGATATGCTGAGGAAGACAAAGTAGAATGAATCTATGTTCCTGATCTGGAACATGGCAGATGAACAGGCTGGAAACTCCTACTCCTGTCAAAGGCTCTAGGGATTTATTACTCATCACAATTCATTTCCATGGAATCTTTAATTTGATATAAACTAATGCTTAACAGAAAAGAGCTTATAGAAAATGTTTGTATTTTACATTGCAAAATACAATGTAATGTATTTAGGTCAGGTAATGAAATCACATGGACTTTCAACATCCAGTGGTTCAATCTTGTGATCAAGTCTGATATTTAGTTCCATAAGATTTTACTGAGAACTGAGCCTGAGCGCTGTAGCACAGCAAAACATTGAGCTGGGTGATATTTGAGTGTTGCAATTACATGCCTACACTCTTTCCCAGAAAGGAGAGAGGGCAGGAGATTATTGTTTTTTATAGATTATGTCTCTGTAATCACATCCTGGTTAGTCCAGACATTTTCATTTTATCATTTAAATACACTCCAAAGGTAAGTTAAAAGTCTTTAGACTATAAAGTTTGCAGTGAGTTGTTTCACCCTCTTTCCTGGTTTCTGGTTGTATTTATCTTCTGTTTTTCTCCTTCAATGTCTTCTAACAAGAGATAAAAAATGGAAAATTGATAAGTATGTGGGGTAATAGATATATTGATTAGCTTCATTTAATCATTGACAATGTATACATATATCAAAACATCATAAATATATACAATTTTTTGGGGGGGCTGGGGCTGGGTTTGAACCCACCACCTCTGGTATATGGGGCCGGATCCCTACTCCTTTGAGCCACAGGTGCCGCCCAATATATACAATTTTTATTTACAAAGTATACATTAATAAAGCTTGGAGGTGGGGGGTACACCAAGAATATAGATTTTGTTGTTGCATTAAAGAAGGCAAAAAAGAAAGAAAATAGTCACACTCAGTGACAGAGAATCTAATTAGCCCAAATCAATTAAAGAGCATTCTTGCCCCTTCAAACTCGAAGCAGAAGTTCAAAACACAAGAAAAAAAATTTAATAATTAACAAGTAGGAGCTATCATTTATTCAATAATTTACCGAACACATATCATGTGCCAGACTAGGCACAATGCAAAATTCTGAAGATTCAGAGGTGAATAGAAAAGATCCTAATCTCTTACTTTGGGAATAATTAGGTTTTTCTGGCTTCAGCCAGATTTCCGTAATCTTCTAGTTGCATCTTTAGCTATAGGTCTGGACCAAGACAAAAGTTGACTAGTGATGTGATTTCCTTTTTTTTTTTTTTTGAGACAGAGCCTCAAGCTATCCCCCTGGGTAGAGTACCGTGGCGTCATAGCTCACAGCAACCTCCAACTCCTGGGCTCAAGCGAGTCTCCTGCCTCTGCCTCCCAAGTAGCTGGGACCACAGTCGCCCACCACAATGCCTGGCTATTTTTTGGTTGCAGCCATCATTGTTGTTTGGCGGGCCCAGGCTGGATTCGAACCTGCCACCTTAGGTGTATGTGGCTGGCGCCTTAGCCACTTGAGCCACAGGCACCGGTGATTTCTTTATAAATAATAATAATTAGTAATAAAAATAATAGTAAAGCAGCTATCACTATATAATGCGTGCAATGTGCCAAAAGTTATTGAGCTTTCTTATACTGACTAATTTAATCCTCAGCAATCTTTTCAGTTACTAAACAAGGATTGTTGATGTGGTAATTTGCTTATTAAATCAGATAGGCAGTTGTTGCCTACAGTTTAGAATGCTCTTGGCTCCAGGTATTGGGTGGAGGGCTGGAGTTATCTCCAGAAGAACAGAGTAAGATTAAGCAAAACAGTCTTCAGAGTGTGTACCACCTGGTGCTAGTACACACATATATGTGCAAGCATGGACATCTAGTACATTCTTTGAAAGACAGAGTAAATCACTGAATCTGGGACTCTTCAGAAAACCCCACACAGGGTACCTTTATATATTTGGAAGATGACTACAAGGAAATTCTAGTAAACACTTGACCAAATTTCCCTGGTTTCCTCTGGGAGTATGAGAGACCTGACATCCTACTCTAATATAGAAGAATATGTACTGCAGTAGTTTTGAAGAAAATTCAACACACTCCCTAACTTATTTTCCTCTGGATGTACCTTTTATGGGTGTCTGTTTGAGTGGAAACCATTCTGTCTATATCATTAAATGTGATTTAGGCTGAATGCTGAGAAAATGGGATGCTTTGACATGGAAACTTATTAATTAACTTAGGATTAACAATATCCCATTTTCTTTCAACACTTTTTATTTAAAAATAACAACTCCCTATAGTGTTCTATCTTAAGAGTAGTGTAGTGATGAATAGCCTGATTCTGTGCAAGTTACTTAACCTCTCTGAGTCTCAGTTTCCTCATCTATTTTTTTAAAGTGAATTTAACAAGCATATCAGCATACCAAAAAACCCTGGCCCATCCCCAAAAACACATGAGTATATCTCCCAAACTTAAAGATACCCTTTAAAAATAACAATGATGATATTCCTGATGATAGCAATATTTATTGCCCTCTTATAATATGCCAGAGTCCACACTAAAAGCTTTATAGCATTTATAGTCTTTTAAAATTTAAATTTCTTTTTTTTTTTTTTGAGACGGAGCCTCAAGGTATCCCCCTGGGTAGAGTGCCATGGCATCACAGCTCATAGCAACCTCCAACTCCTGGGCTCAAGTGAGTCTCCTGCCCCAGCCTCCCAAGTAGCTGGGATCACAGGCGCCCGCCACAACGCCTGGCCATTTATTTTGGTTGCAGCCATCATTGTTGTTTGGCGGGCCCAGGCTGGGGATTCGAACCCGCCACCTTAGGTGTACGTGGCTGGCGCCTTATTGAGCCACAGGCGCCGAGCCTAAAATTTAAATTTCATAAAACCCGTATTCCAATGGAATTTTAAATAACTGCTATGACGAGGTTTTCAAACTTTGGTATGTGTTAAAATTACCTGGGAAGCCTATTAAAAATGTAGTTTCCCAGGCCCTACTCTAGAGCATCTGATTTGGTAGGTCTGGGAAGTCATCTGTACACATTTTATTAAAACTAATAGAATGTCAGCTGGGCACAGTGGCTCATGCCTATTATCCTAGCATTCTGAAAGGCCAAGACAGGTGAATTGATTGAATTCAGGAGTTTGTGACCAGCCTGACCAAGAGTGACACCCCATCTCTACTGAATATAGAAAAACATCCAGGCATTGTGGCAGGTGCCCACAGTCCCAGCTACTTGGGAGGCTGCGGCAAGAGGATTGCTTGAGCCCAGGAGTTTGAGATTGCTATGAGCTATGATGCTATAGCACTCAAGCCTGGGGCAACAAAGTGAGACTCTGTCTCAAAAAAAAAAATCGAAAACTGATTAAAATAACTAAAATCAATCTAATCCAATTAAATAAGATTTACTGTGCTTCTACTCAGTCCACACAGAATTTAACAATATAGAGTTCTTCATTATCTTATAAAAGTAATAATATTAAGTGTATCCTTTTCCAAGAAGTAGAAAATATGTGTTGATTGTGAGACAGATTTGGAGAAAAGCAAGTGAAACTAAGAGGAAGGGAAAGAAGAGGGAGAGAGGATTCAAAGAAGGGAAATGTTCTGGCTATCTCTTGCTACATACTAAATCAGTGAGACTTAATGGCTTTAAACGTAACAATCCTTTACTTTATGAATCTATTTGTCTTTGCTGTATGTGATACCACCTAAGGTAGCTTGACCTGAGCCAGTGAATCTACTTCTGAGGTGAGTCATTTATATAGCCGCAAGCTGGTACTGGCCATTGGTTCCTCTCTTTGGAGTGGCTTGGGCTTCCTCACAGTATGAGTTGACAGATATCATCTCAAGTGACAAGTGGAAGCTTCCAATTCTTCAGGCCTGGGCTTAAAACTAGCACAACATCACTTCTGTCATATTTAACTGACCAAGCAGTCATAGAACCCAGATTCAAGGGGAAGGGCCATAGATTTCACCTTTCAATTACAGGAGTGTCAGAGAGGATTGGGGCCATGCTTAAAAATTACACAGGGACAGAGAAAGAAAAGATCTAGATCATGAAAGAGAAAATTTAGATCTAGATCATGAAAGAGAAAATTTACCTGTTTTCCTAAGGCCAGTTCAACCGGGAAAAGAGTAAACATTCCTCCCTTGGCTATTTCAGAAAACCACGCCAAGTAATATTATCGTCCTTTCTAGGACCTTGTCACAGAAATAGGAAAGATGGGGAATTTTTCCTATCTACCTAAATGGAGGGAAATCACCTTCAAATGTCACTCTTATTCCATAAAATATTTTTTCTTATTTAACAAATATTGCGCTTGCTTGCATATCAAGCACTATGCTAGATGTAGGGGATATCAGAGTTAATAAGGCACCATCTTTGTCCTCAAATATGCACAGCTAGAGGGAGAAATAGTGAAGTAAATAATCGTTAGAGTCCTGCTACACACACACCCATCTATCTGGGATGCCCACAGGAGAGATAGACTGGTGGGCAGCTCAAATCTTCCTCATACCAGTTCAGACATCCTGATCTATGCCATCACAACTCCCCTGTCTCACATTACTTTATTATACATGTGTATTTGTGGGACTATTTGATTGGCTTCTTTCTCCCACACAGGATTATAGAATCCATGGAATCTTCTTGAATATTGGGCCAGTCTTAGTGATTTATTTCTTGTGAAAGGTATGCAGCAGAAACTGGTTCTTTGTGACTTTAGAGGTTAGTTTACCAACATTTCTGCCTCTCTAGGCATATAGACTTTAGAAGCTCTGATGCTGCTATGCTGGAGACCCCCACACTGAGAAAGAGAGCAGCTTGAGGACCCCCAGCTGTTTTAGTTCCAGCTGTTGGAGGATTCCCAGCATCAACCACCAGATGTATGAGTGAACAGACCTTAAATGATCCACCCTCAGCCTTCAAGCTGCCTTAGTTGATGCTGAATGGAGCAGAGATAAACCTTCTTCTCAGTGTTCTTTCTGAATTTCTGACCCAAAGAAGCCATAAGCATAATGAATGGTTATTTTACAACACTAAGATTTGGAGCAATTTGTTATGTGACTGCTATGTAGTTAGAACAAAGAAGGAAGCCAGGACCTAGATTTTTGTGAATGACAGGGAGTTTGTATTTTCTCCCAAGGGATATGGAGAGACATGGAGAGATTTTAGGCAGAAGAAAGGAACAGTCAGATTTAAGTTTTAGAAAATAACTTTGGCCACATGCACTGAGGCTCTCATAGGATATGGCTTAGGGCATGGATAAAGAGCAATACTTAGAATGATGAGGGTCCAGTCCTACTTTGTTATGATCAATGGTGAAGTCACCTAACCTCTTTAAGCCTCAGTTTTATCATCTATAAATTAAGAATAACAATACTTCCCTCTCAGTAAAGATAGTGAAGACAACTCAGCTGTGATCACTGAATATATATCATTTCAAGCCTGCTTTTCCATTTTGAATTAAGCTAGCAGTCTGGGGAAGTTGGTCACACAAGAACTTAAAATGATGGTTAAGATAACAATATCTCTTTATCACAAATAATGCCAGTAAAGACTTTGATTCTAAGTGGCTTGCTCAAGTTAAGTTACTTAGAAATATGCTCAATAATTATATCATGTCACTTTAGAACCAAAGGTCATGATTTTCCATCATGAATAAGATGAGATGGGTGGCGCCTGTGGCACTGGCCCCATATACCAGAGGTGGCGGGTTCAAACCCAGCCCCAGCCAAAAACTGCAAAAAAAAAAAAAAAAGATAAGATGCCTTATGAGGACTAAATGAGAGTTATCTATTTTATTATTATTTTTTGAGACAGAGTTTCACTACATCACCCTTGCTAGAGTGCTGTGGCATCACAGCTCACAGCAACCTCAAACTCTTGGGCTTAAGAGATTCTCGTGCCTCAGCTTCCCAAGTAGGTGGGACTACAGGCGCCCACCACAAAGCTCAACTATTTTTTGTTGTTGTGGTAGTTGTCATTGTTGTTTATCAGGCCTGGGCTGTGTTCAAACCCACCAGCCCTGGTGTATGTAGCTGGTGCCCTAACCATGGAGCATACAGGTGCCGAGCTGAGTTAACTCTTTTTTATCACTGGATGATTTTCTTTGCTCCTTAAATAAAAGTCAATGATGGAAAGAGTATTGGTGTGCTCACACCTAACGGGCACTATGTAGGGGTTTTGGCACACCTCCTGGGTGAGGGACACAACTACAACAGGGACTTTACCTAACAAATGCAAACATTGTAACCTAATCTTTTGTACCTTCATATTAATCTGAAATTTTGAAGAAGTCATTAATATACCATAGAGTGTATTTTAGAATCATCTCCAAGTACTGCATCAGAATATGGGAAAATATTCTCAGAAAGGAATATAACCAACAGATAGATCAACAATCTATTTGATGGCTCGGCACCTGTGGCTCAAGTGGCTAAGGTGCCAGCCACATACACCTAAGGTGGTGGGTTCAAATCCAGCCTGGGCCCACCAAACAACAATGACAGCTGCAATCAAAAAATAGCCAGGCTTTGTGGTGGGTGCCTGTGGTCCCAGCTACTTGGGAGGCTGAGGCAGGAGACTCGCTTGAGCCCAGGAGTTGGAGGTTGCTGTGAGCTATGATGCCACGGAACTCTACCCAGGGGGACAGCTTGAGGTTCTGTCTCAAAAAAAAAAAAAAACTATTTGATGCTATTTCCCAAGCTAAAACATTCATCCTTCTATTTGTTTCCTGCAATGTGCTTATTCAGGTTAGCATCTAACAACACATTGATTTTTAGTTAGAATATCCTTCATAATTTCTGGTCTATGCTTAATCCAGTATCCAAAACTTATCTGGTAAATAGAGCAAATATTTGATACCATTCTTAATTCCCAAATTTGTTAGTTAGAACCTACTAAATTAGTATAAATAAAGAGGAAGAAAAAGAAGCAGATAAATTTAGAACTTAACCTAAAACTCAAGTTATTCAACATTGAGCCAGATGGAGAGGTGGTGCAGAGAGGTTATAAGTATGTCATCACTCCCTGTCATGAAACAATTGTCATTATTTTATTAGTTATAATTTTCCATTTTTTATTTTACAAAAAGAAATGAATATTTTAATTAAAAAATTGTTGATCCTGGGCCAGGTGCAGTGGCTCACACCTGTAATCCTGGCACTTGGGAGGGCGAGGCAGGTGGATTGCCTGAGCTCATGGGTTTGAGACCAGCCTGATCCAGAAAGAGACCTTGTCTCTAAAAAAAAAAAAACCAAGTACTGTGACAGGCGCCTCTAGTCCCAGCTACTTGGGAGGCTGTGGCAAGAGAATCACTTGAACCCAAGAATTCGAAGTTACTGTGAGCCGTGAGGCTTGTGGGACTCTACCGAGGGTGACAAAGTGAGACTCTGCCTCAAAAAAAAAAAAAAGTATTGGTCCTCCTTGAAATGTATCTAACACATAGAAATGATAAATACTTGGATGATGGATACTCTAAATACCCTGAATTGATCATTACACATTCTATGCATGTAACAGAATTTCACAT
Organism: Galagoides demidoff; assembly: GCA_963574575.1. Classification (NCBI taxonomy): domain Eukaryota; kingdom Metazoa; phylum Chordata; class Mammalia; order Primates; family Galagidae; genus Galagoides; species Galagoides demidoff. The sequence continues at coordinate 5,142 of CAUYQV010034105.1, read as the reverse complement.
GTACCCCATAAATGTACAAATGGATATATCAAAAAATAATAATTGGTCCTAGTATGTCATTATCCCATTAGGTTCCAAATGTTTGAGAAAAACAGATGGTGATGACATAGGCAGTGAGTTAGACTGCTTCAAAATAGTATAAATGAGAAGCAAAAAGAACCAAGGAAAAATCCCAGGGAACACCCACATGAAAGAAACAAAGAGTCAAAGGAGGAGGAAGGAGAGTCCAGAGATGTAGGAGTAAATACTGGAGAAAGTGTTCTCCTGGGATCAAGGAGAAGAAAGAGTTTGAGGAAGCTTTGCTGACCATAGAGAGGGATCAACAAAGTCAAATGCTTTACAAGACACATAGGAAATGAGTTGAGAAGACTTACCAAAAAGAGTTAGCATCATGGAACTCAGTGAGAGCTATCTCAGCAGAGTGGTGTGGCCACAAACCCTTATGCTTAGATTGAGAAGGGGGAGGAAATAAGACAATAGAAACAATGAGTGTGGAATACCTTTTTCTAGATTCTTAGATGAAAACGAAAGGTAAAAATGGGATGTTAAATAAAGGGATATACAGCGTCAAGTGTGTGCGTAGCATCCCTAATACAGAAATAAATTAATCATGTTTAAATACTGACTGAAATCAGTTAATGTAGAGAGTGTTTTAAACACAGTAAAGGTTTGAAGGGGCTGGAAGGGATAGGATCCAGATCCTGATGCAGAGAATAACTTCAAATAGAAGGGAACCTTCTTTTAAAGTGATGCTGTGACTGGGATGTGCTTTTTGTCCCCACATAAACTCATGTTGAAATTTAATACTCAGTGTGGCGGTGTTGAGAGGTGGTACCTAGTGGGAGGTATTTGGGTCATGAGGGCGGATCCCTCATGATTGGTTTGGTGCTGTTCTCACAGTAATGAGTGAGTTCTCACTCTCACAAGAATAGACCAGTTCTCCCAGGAATGGATTAGTCCCTGGGAGAGCAGGTTGTTATAACACAAGGTTCTTCCTTCTGTTTAGCCCTCTTCTCACATGTCTGCTTCCCCTTTGACCTTCTCTGACGTGTTGTGACACAGCACAAAAGCCCTCACCAGAAGCCACGGCTGTGCCCTTGAACTTCTCAGCCTGCAGAATTGTGAGCAAAATAAATTTCTTTATCTATTACCTAGTATCAGGTATTCCTTTAGAGCAGCACAAAACAGTCTTAACAAGTTTTGTGAGGAAAGTAAGAAAGAATGACTAGAAATGCAGTCTTAAAAATGTACAGTCAAGGCAGTACCCATAGCTCAGTGGGTAGGACGCTGGCCATATATACCAAAGCTGGCAGGCTCAAACCCAGCCTGGGCCAGCTAAAACAACAATGACAATTGCAACAACAACAATAACAGAATAGCCAGGCATTGTGGCAGGCACCTGTAGTCCCAGCTACTTGAGAGGCTGAGGCAAGAGAATCACTTAAGCCCAAGGGTTTGAGGTTGCTATGAGCTGTGACACCACATCAACTCTACTCAGGGTGACAGCTTCAGACTCTGTCTCAAAAAAAAAAAAAGTACAATCGATTAAACATTATCGGCTATGAGTTGGTAATTATTGAATCTGAATGCTAGATACATGAGGCTTTATTATTTCATCCTTTCTAGTTTTCTGTCTGTTTTTAAATTTCCATAATAAAATATTTGGAAAAAATATTGACAAAAGAACTGGGCAAAAAATTGCTATATTACTCAGGGCATGACTTAAATTTCTTCTGTGAAGTAGGAAGAAAAGGTGTCTGTTGAGAGTTAAGGTTGTGGATTGAAGACTTAACAAGAGTGGTGAACATTTGAAATTACTGCTGTGAAAGGAAGAGTTGATGATCTGGTTGAAATTAGAGGTCTTGCTTTCCTAGTGGCAGATATTTGTATGTTGTAAGACTTTTCTCTAGGAGCTCTCAGGAGCATAAGCATAGGAGCTGTTGGGGAGATCCATAATTGATTTTTGATGGGCTAGTGCAAGTAAAGATTAAGGAAAGCATCAGTAAGAAAGATTTGACATGATGAAGCATGTGGCTTCCCCCTTCATGAAAAAGATAACATAGAGGGGCGGTTTAAGTAGGAAAATACTTCAGTATAACGTCTTAGAGTTTTGAGTTAGAATCTGAGGGGAAAGAGAAAAACAAGTTTGGGAGGTACGATGGGTTTTCTTTAGAAAACTCTTCTCGTGTATTATTATGTAATACAGATCATAAGTATTTATAAGAAAACTGAATGATAGTAAAATAAAATAATTTTTAGATTTCAAACTAAATGTGATTTTAAGTGCTTGCAAATTATTTATACTAAAATACTAATATCTATCTAGGGGCAAAGCCATTTCAGATATTGACCTCCAAGTTTAGCAATCTTTCTATCTCTACTGATGACTTTTATTTCCTACTCCAACTGTTATGCTAATTCAAATTTAAATATAATTTTAATGAAGATTAATTGTTGTATATCTTCCACATTCTTCCAATATCCTCATAGCCTCCGAATCCCTTGAAGCACAATGATCTACAGTTCATTTGGAACTAGTGACCACTGACAAAAATCTCAATTTGCTATATATCTGCTCCCCAAATATGTTTATTTTTGTAAACCTGTACCCTGGGCGTTAAATATTATGGACAGTTAGTTATCAGTAACCAACACTGCAAAATACTAATTCACTAATCAAATCTGTAAGATGAGGGTTAATATAACTGAAGAAAAGAAAGCCAGTGCCATGAGCAAGTTGGAGGTCAGTGGAAATCATGGTGCTGTGTAATTACTAATAGTTTGTTTATATGCAAATTGATTTGTGTATATTGTTTTGCTATGGCTTAATTGTATCCTTTAAATTGCACAGTTGCTAGCAATTTGTAGTTTGCACTTTAGATTTTTTTTTTTATTTCAGGTTAACATGAGGGTAAGTAATTGTGTAAAATATGATTACTTTACATTATTTGTGTTTGTAGGGTAAAGTCCAAAGTCTCACTTTGTCACCCTTGGTAGAGTGCTGTGGCATCTGTCAGCTCACAGCAACCTCAAACTCTTGGGCTTAAGCGATTCTCTTGCTTCAGCCTCTTGAGTAGCTGGGACTACAGGTGCCCACCACAGTTCACTATAGATTTTTTTAAAGAGTAAGAAACATCTTTGAAGTTCTCCATAAATGAAAACCAGAAGCTTAAGAAATTATATGATGTCATTGTCAGTTCAGGTAATCAGAGACTAGAGAAGTACAACTAGCACCGCCCCACTGCTGATAACCGTCAAATTTGGACAAAATATAAAACCCATATTCATAAAGGCATCAGAAAACTAAAAAAAAAGAGTGAAAACTTACAGTGCCAGGATGGGGTGACGGCAAAGGTCCCAGAAAGCAAGACCATTATTTGTACTTTGTTTTGTCTATGGGTGTTTTCCCATTTCAGAGGAGATTAAATAGCTGAGATGTTGAGTAGCATTTAACATCTTCCCAGGGCTGAGAAAATAGGGATTAGACTGCCAAAGGTAGGATACAGGGTGGGCAGGGGCTGGATATTCTCGCTTAGAGATGGCACTGTGAAAGCATGTGCTCCAGTAGAATAGGGAACCTGAGAAGTCAATTTTTAAGATGCTATCTCAGTTTTGAATCATTATTTCAATCACTGGACTTGGATTGAAGTGATCCCTGATTGCTACTGCCAACAAGCACTTGATGGAATTAAACATAATTCCTCTCTTGAAAAAGATAACATTGGCTCGGCGCCTGTGGCTCAATCGGCTAAGGCGCCAGCCACGTACACCTAAGGTGGCAGGTTCGAATCCCCAGCCTGGGCCCACCAAACAACAATGATGGCTGCAACCAAAAAACGGCCGGGCGTTGTAGCGGGTGCCTGGGGTCCCAGCTACTTGGGAGGCGGAGGCAGGAGACTCGCTTGAGCCCAGGAGTTGGAGGTTGCTATGAGCTGTGATGCCATGGCATTCTACCCAGGGGGATAGCTTGAGGCTCTGTCTCAAAAAAAAAATAAAAAAGAAAAAGATAACATTAATTTAGACCTCAAACTACTTTTTGCAACAGTTTTGCAAATACAATGTCCAGCATATAAGAAAATAACCAGGCACCAAAGGAAAAAAGTTACATAATTAAAAACCGGGAGATGGTGGCACCTGTAGCTCAGTGGGTAGGGCATCCGCCACATACACCAAGGCTGGTGGTTTCAAACCCGACCCTGGCCAGCTAAAACAACAATGGCAACAAAAGAAATAGCCAGGCATTGTGGCAGGTGCCTATAGTGCCAGCTGCTTGGAAGGCTGAGGCAAGAGAATCGCTTAAGCCCTAGAGTTTGAGGTTGCTGTGAGCTGTGACACCACGACACTCTACCCAGGATGACAGCTTGAGACTCTGTCTCAAAAAAAAAAAAGACAGAAATAAATAAAGAAAGAAAGAAAGACCAGGAGAAACAATAGACAGTCCAAATACACCTACAAAGACGATATTGGAGTTACTGGACAATGACTTAAAATAATTGTGTTTGATACAAACAAGATAAGAGACATGATCAAGAATGCCTATTATAGAACTGAGTAATAAAATAAAAATTAAGAACTTGATGAATAGGTTTAACAGCAATTTTGACACAGATGAAGGGAGATTTAGTGAACTAGAAGATAAGTTAGAAAATATCCAGACTGTAATAAGGAGGGGAAAAAATGGAGAGAATATACAGAAGGGAGAATAAATAGAGGACTCAGTGATAAGATCTTGTTTATATTTAATTTGAGTCTCAGAAGAAGAAAAGAGAAATAACCATATAGAAGGAATATTTAAAGATATAATGGCTGAAAAATTTCCAAAATTGATTTTTAAAACATTATCTAAAAAGGCTTATAAACCCTAAGGAGGAAGCCGCAGAAGATGAGGCTGGAAAACTCATTTGGAGACTCAAGGACTGTCTGCCAATCTAAGGAGTTAAATTTTGCATGTAGGCATATTGGGACATTGATGGAGCAAGTGTTAAGGTGGGATCCCAGAAGTCTTTTTTTTTTTTTTTTTGAGACGGAGCCTCAAGCTATCCACCTGGGTAGAGTGCCATGGCATCACAGCTCATAGCAACCTCCAACTCCTGGGCTCAAGCGAGTCTCCTGCCTCCACCTCCCAAGTAGCTGGGACCACAG
>CAUYQV010034099.1:0-11683 GCA_963574575.1 Galagoides demidoff | reverse complement strand
CAGAGTGCCATGGCATCACAGCTCACAGCAACCTCCAACTCCTGGGCTCAAGCGAGTCTCCTGCCTCAGCTTCCCAAGTAGCTGGGACCACAGGCGCCCGCCACAACGCCCGGCCATTTTTTGGTTGCAGCCATCATTGTTGTTTGGTGGGCCCGGGCTGGGGATTCGAACCCACCACCTTAGGTGTATGTAGCTGGCGCCTTAGCCGATTGAGCCACAGGCGCCGAGCCGGCTACCTCTGTCTTAATCTTCTCAACTTTCCCTCCCTACAAAGTCCCATTACTCTCAAACCCACTCTTTGCATGGCACAATCCCTTATGTGTGGAGAAAATCCAGCCTACCCTGTATACTGCAATGCTCAAACCAGGCTCTCACCCGACGAATTGTAGCTGCCACACTGGGCACAGGAAGCTTGGGCAGAGAGGTCTGAAAACTGTAGAGCATGGGTCGTCGGCTGCATAGAAGGCGGACACAGATCTAGAGGTATAGAGCAGAGTGCTGGGGTAGAAGCCAGTAGAAACAATGGAAACAAACAAGCAAACACTCAAGACCTTCAGAACTGTCTTGGCCCCTATTGGACAAACCCACATGCCAGGCACCAGTGCCCTGTCTACCTCTCCCCACCCCAGCTCAGAACTCCAAAGAAGGCCCCTGGGATCTCAAAGCAGATGCCCAAATCCTCCAACGGTTTCTGCTCACAACCCAGATCTTGGTGAAGTGGCTGGTCTGGCCGTGCATCTCAAACATCCACCCATGGTAGGAAAGCAGTAGCTTCAGGGTTTGGCGGAAGAAGAAGATGCCTGTCACCCAAACCCCCGTGGAGAAGATGACCATGCTGAGAAGTGCTCGGGTCTGGAGGGTCTGGTAGGGGCCACACCTATTGAAGAAGGGTCGAGAGCTGCACAGAGTTGTCTCGAGGCCGACCTTGGGGAAATTCTAACTCCATAGTTGATGTCTGTGAACTCTCAGGAGAGACACTAAAGGGAAGAAACTCCCTGGACACAGGGTCTGAGACTACCATGGGGGTCCCAGAGGGCTGCCCTTGTGAGTAAGGCTACTTTTCTGTATCTGCCCAGCTCAGGAACCTTGGCCTTGGGAGCTGGGTCCAGCCCTCCCCCATGACATCTGTGCCCTTCCAACCACTTCTTACCCCCGAGGGAGGCATCTCTGGATGCAACCAACCAGCCCCAAGGAGATGTCCATGCTGCAGTAGGAGGACCCCACTGTTGTCATGACGACGACCAGCCAGCTGGTGGGGCTGCCCGGGTACACACCCCTAAGGATGCCATTCTGTGGGCAGAAGAAGGCATCCTTATGGAGGAGGAGGGTGTGAGATAAGGAGACACCTTGGAAGTCCTGGGAAAGGGTTCCTGCTGTTGCTTTAAGGCTTGCTTTCTCCTTCTTCTCCTGCTGTGCCTCTCTTACTTTCCCACACCTTCACATCTGCAGCTCGCCAGCACGCCGAGAACCCTCTGGCGTCTGCACTGCTAGCACTTGTGCTGTGCAGAGCTGCCAGCTGAGGCGGCGGTGAGGGACCCTAACAGTAGGGTAACAGCTGACACCTAGGTTCTGCCTTGGCTCTAAGAACTCTGTTCTGCACCTGCTGGGAGAGAGAGAGACGGGGAGAACCCCCTGCGCGCACCTTGATGCGAATCAGACGTTTCTTCCAGGAGTTGATCCCGGATAAGTAGATATGTTTCAGGGCCTCCCGACTGAGCCGGAAGTCGACCCCCTCCGGGGTCACCGTGAACTGGAAGGCCACCGCCTGGTGCGCTTCCGCCATCCTGGGGGTTGGTCGGCACCTAGGGGGGCAGGAGGGTGTGCGGGGTGCGCTCAGCCGGCCCCGCCCCGCCACCCCAGCCCCACCCCCCAGCCCGGCCCAGACCCGCGACCCGCTAAGCCAACCGCCGTCAAACGCGTCCGAATCCTCGCGCTGTAGGCCTGCCGGCCTAGACAGCCCCGGGACCCCCAAGGGCAGCCTCAGGGCGGGGACGTCAGCGAGGGACCGGGCGGGGAAGAGACGCCTGGAAGCAGAATCCGCCTGGACAGAGGCGGGCTTCGGGTGATCCCCAGCCCAGCCGCGAGGTACCCCGGAGCTGTCATCCGCTCGCGGGCCACGGCCTCAGGCCACCCCTTCGCTGGCCCCTACTCACAGCCTGGGTTCGCTCCTGTCTGTGTGTGGTGCCGGCCACTCTGGCCTGTGTCCCCACGTCCTTCAGGCCTGGCCACCCCCCCACCCCACCCCCCCGCCCCGCTCCGCCCTCACCCGGAACCTGACACCCACTCCCAAATTGGGGTTGAAAAAAACGAGATGTGGGGGCGGGGGCGAGGTTTCTGCACACTGAAGGCTGCTCAAAGGATTGGGATCCTGGGGGTGGCCACAAAGGATCTCACGTGAGGGTGGTGGCATTAGAGCTAAAAATAGCTGAAAGTAGGGGAAAGGTCACCAGTGTGTCAGCTGTTCCCAGATTTCTGATGCTCCCAGTTGGCAGCCCCACTCCAGGGCTCTCTTGGTGCCCTCACCTTTCTGCAATCCTCCTCAAGTCCTCCTAGAATTTACTACTTAATAAGTTGGAGTCAAGAAGAGGGGACAGACAGGGGACCCCAACTGGCATGCAACATGTACCCTCAACCACTTCAAGCCCAGAGCACTCAACATGGCACTGGTCACTGTCTGTGCACTCCTCCTTTGGTATTTTCTGCTGCTTCTGAGCAGGGCCAGGACAGGGTGTGAAGAAAGAAGCATGTTTATTGTGTTGAGATACACAGTACAGGGGTTCTCTGCCTGCCATGGGACCTGCTCAAACTCAGGGAGAGGTTAGCCTCCTCAACCCAGTCTCACTGGGGGCCTCAGCCCAGGTGCCCAGGTGCCCAGGGCCTTCTGCTCTTTGCTTCTCCCTCCAAGGTCCTGCCCTGGAGACTCTGGGAGAAGTCCAAGGACTGGGAGGGTGGAAAGTCAGGATGAGGGGTGGAAGCTGGTCAGCTGTCCCTTCTGTTGAAAGTAGAACTGGAACCGAGACTGGGCATACTCCTGGGGAAGGAAATCCACATTGCACAGTGGAGAAAAGTCTTGAGACCAGTACCCAATAGCCACAGTCATCTGGTACTATCTACATTTCCTGGAAGACGTGTGGCCCCACTGCTCCCCATGTCCCAGCTAGCATTCATCCCTGAGTTACTTACCATATAACCAAATTCTATAGTGGACATAGATGCCTGGAGGATAGACCACAGACCCCAGAAGAAATGGGATGCCAGAGCATATCTGGGGGTAGGGCAGGAAAAGTAGAGGCATTCAAAAATACATTTGGCACTGTTTGGCTCCCCTCATTTAAGCTGGTCAATTCCCAAAGCTGCAACTGCTTCCCACTGTCTTAACCCCTACATCACCCTTACCCTTCCTGCTCTCAGAGGAAGGGTATTTCTCTCTGCGAGCTCCAGACCTCATCTTTACCTCTGTCTCCCTCTGTGCTGGATCCTTACCTGCAGCTTGCAAAGTCTGATTACCTTTTCTTTTTCTTTTTTTTTAATTCTGCTTTCAACTGGCTTTCAAATTGTCTTAGTTTGAAGTTTTGGTTTGTTTGTTTTTTTAATTTTCTTTTTTTCTCTTTTCTTCCTTTAGCAATTCTCTTGCCCTTAGCCTCCCAAGTAGCTGGGACTATAGGTGCTTGCCACAATGACTGGCTTTTTTTTTTGGTAGAGACGGGTCTCACTATGGCTCACTCTGGCTCAGGCTGGTCTCGAACCTCTGAGCTCAGGCAATCCACCCAGCTCCGCCTCCCAGAGTGCTAGGATTACAGGTGTGAGCCACATGCCTGGCCATGATTACCTTGTCCTTAATCCCTTTTTCCTCTGTGCCCTGCCATACCTCCACCTTGCCCCTCCTTCCTCACCGATTGACCTCTGCCAGCAAATCCTCTTCTAGTCTTCTCTGCTCATCTCGGGAGAGGAGGGTCTCACCTTTCTTTACCTCTGCCAGGTAATGGCGAATAAAATGAAGCTAAGATCAGTGGACAAGAGTCAGGAACTGGGAAAACTACGGAGCATTTTCCAGTTAACACTCTTTTTTGGCCACGCCTTCCATAGTTCACCTCCTCTTCCCTCACAAGATAGGTCCTCCTCCCTAGCCTCTGGCTTACATACCTGCTGTCCTTGTGTGGGGTAGTCTTCAGGCCTTGCTTTGTAGAAAGGCCATTCCTCATGTGTATAATCATAAACCCACTCACAAAAATGGTTCCCAATGTCAAAGCCCCTATAGGAACAAGTTAGGCATTTAGTTCCTAACTACCCTGTGCAGCTGGGACACAGAGATGGAGGCTTGGTCTGTTTTCCAAGGGCCCTACAGGAACATATCTATGGGAAACCATCCTCCCACCCTCACCTATAGTTGTAACTACTGTACTCAAAGTCCACCAGCATGAGGCTGTCAGCACTTTCTGGCTCTGAGAGCAGCAAGATGTTCCCTGGGAGAAGGGGGTAGGGTTGTGGTCACTCCTGGGCTCTCTGGCACCTCCACCTTGGGTTGGGGAGACTCAGATGCCTTCTCCTACCTTCCTGGATGTCATTGTGGCAGAAGACCACTGGTGATGGAGTAGAGTCCAGCAACTTCCTGCAGAGGTTTGGAGGAATGTGATCCTGAGTAGGAGTGACTAGAGGAGTGTCACTCACAGGTCAGGCCCTGACCCAGCCCTTAACAAATACCAGGTGTGAGACTGCTAGGTTCCTGGTGCCACCTCCTGCACTCTTCTGCCCCACCACCCTTCCTTTCCACTGTTTTCCTGCCTGCCCTCACCTGAGGTTGCCCATCTCTTCCTTCAGGCTGTATACCTCCAGTAGATTCATCTGGGGAGGACCAGTTGGGGGCAGGTCCTGTATCTGCTGTAGGTACCTGAAGCCCAAAGAATAGGATATGCTCCCTCTGCTATCTTTCCCCTCAGACCAGACTATGTCACCCATTTTTCTGTCACTGTATGACTCTTCTGGCAAGTGTTTCAAAGTCTGCTCTATGAGAGCCCATGATAGTTATTGGGATATCTAATATATTTAACTGAAGAGAACTAGACAGAACCACAGACATGTCCGGTTACAGACCAATGTGGTAACTGCTAGAACAAGAGTTCAAACGTGCAGGAGCCCTGAGGAGGCCCCTGACTCACCGCTCCATGGTCCCAAACAACCAGTGGGGCTCCTTGGTGAAAGGCATCTCCATGCCATGGAACTGGGCCATCTTCGTGGCAATAGCTGCTGACAACATCGGCTCTCGAAGCTCTTGAGTTTTCAATGGCCGGCTCTGCACCCAGGAACCTATCAGGGTGGTGAGGGGGCTGGGGCAGGAGGGGGAGTGGGGGAGTGGGGGAGGCCAGGGTTTAGGGGAGAATTCCCTACCTGGGGTGAGGGATGTGAAGGTGGACACTGGGGAGGGGGGGCTGGGGGTGAGGAGTGGGCAGGGCTTGGCTCATACTGGGATGTACTGTTCTAGCCGGCCCTCAGGAAAGACTCCGTAGAGCTGGGGCCCCAGTGACCGCTCTGCAAGGATGGCAAACATCACGCTTTCGAGGACCAGGGAGTCCACGCCCTGAAGGAAGATTGCCAGCAAAGGGAACCAATCAGGAGGGGCCCAAGGCAAAGGTGGCACTAGCACACAGAAAGGATCTGCTTTCTCCTCCCACCATAGCTAGGACTCTGGTTCTGTTGCCTAGAGGCTGCGGGGTTACTCAAGACCATGAGCTTCAGTGTCTTCAAATGCGCAATGGGGACAATACTATTTAAGTGACAGGTCTTAAAGCCACTGGCCGCTGGGGCCTCCCTCCCTTCTCACCTGCAGGATGGCCCCATACAGCCGTAGCAGGACCTCCCGGGGCTCCTCGCCAACGCTAGGCAGGTGGTCCGGGAGCGAGCAGCGGAAGAGCAGGTTACTGAGGCCTCCGCTGCAGACGCACAGCAAGCGTACTCAGCCCGGGTCGGCTCCGGGTCCCCTCCCGGCTAGGCCAGCCGCAGACCCGCCCCTGCCCCTGCCCCGCCCCAGACGCGGGCACTTGGGGTCTGCGAAAACTTGGAGCGTCTGGAGGGCCCCGGGGATGACCGCGACCCCTGACCTCGACCCACGCACCAGAGAGGCTGACCCCTGACCTCCCACCTCACGGGGTAAACCCTCAGCTCCTCCGGGTGCACTCGGCGCCAGGCTCCGCCCAAGTACTCCCGGCACCACTGGTAGGCTCGGCGCTCGGCGTCACGCGACAGTGACGAGAAGCGCCGCCGGTTCGGGACCGCGTCTGGGCTCTTAGATTGCCGCAAGAGGTCCTTTGCCAGGCGGCCACCAACAGCCCCACCTCCGGCCACATCAGTCCCCTCCGCCGCCATGGCGCGGGCTAGATGGGCCCAACGCCCAGCCGCGCTCCGCCTCCTTCGGACGGGCTCGGCTCCTTCCGGCGGCGCTCGGCTCCTCTTCCGGCCGGTCTTCGCTTCTCCGGTTATACTCGGGTCTCTCCGGCTCTATTCGGCTCTTCCTGGCGTTGTTCGGCTCTGTCCGTGACCCTGTTCCCGGGGCTCTTTCCGAAGGCCGAATTCACCGGGTCTCCTTCGTGTCCAGCCCCTATTCGGGACAACAACCAGTGCCTACCTCTTTGTGTATGTGTGTGTGTAGGGGGTCTGATGCTCCGTCTGGGCGGGGCCGCTCGAAAGATTAGCCGCTATTTAGACGGTGGCCTGTAACCAAGAACATGGATGGACCAGTCAGAAGCGTCGTGAGTGGCGGGCGTGCATCAGAACGGCGTGTCACGTGGGCGGGGCGGCCTTCTTCCGCGGCGCTAGCTGGCACCACGCGGTAGTGGAGTGAACTAGCGCTCCAGGGCAAGTGGTGTGTGAAGGCGCAGGTTCTGAGAGAAGACCGACCTTGGACGTGGTCGGGGAGGGGTGGGAGCAGGGCGGGCAGCGGTTGCTACAGGTCCGAAGAAAGTGCTCCCTCCCTCCTTCTCTGGTCCCAGGGTGGTCTAGCGGGCGGGCCCCACCCAGCGCGTGGAGACAGCGCATATGAGAGACGTAGAGGGTGGGGGTGCGGGGCGCCCTTGGGACAATTCCAATGACTCCAGGCACGCTAAACGCCTAATCACCGCCGAGACTGCCAGTAGAAGCGCACCTCTGAATGACGGAAGTTTTTGTTGCTCTGCAGGAAGTTAATGTCTTCATGCCCTACTCTGCTACCCCTCCTTGCCTCCAGACCTAGAACCTATTACATACTCAAACCCAGGAGCACGTGAAAACTCAGTTCTTGAAGCAGACACCTCCCATGGCTACATCAATGTCTCCTGGCCAGAGTGCACTCAGACTCACTTCACACTGAGGACAAGGTCTGCTGCTTATCTGTTTCTGCTCCAGCCTGACGTGGCAGCCAGGAAGACTTGACCCACAGAAGTCTGTGACAGTGCCTGTAGAACTATTGTGTTTGGGGGAGGTAAAGAGAGGGGCATCAGACCAGAATGTTTTGTCTGGATAATGAGAAATAAATCAAGAATTAATTGGCAATCATCAGGTTAATGTCAGTTCCTGAAGTGGAAGATCATGATCCCTCACTCTGTATTTACACAGAGCCCTGTCTGAGACTCAGCCTGTTGGTAGAGAGGCTTGGTTGCTTTCAAGAAGAATCCTACAGCTCTCTTGCTCAGGGCTGCCTGAGGTGGCATCATCTCCTATTCAGCATCATGGCCACCCTCAAACTGCTTGTGAAGCCCAAGATCATGGGAAAGAGGACCAAGAAGTTTATGGGGCACCAGTCAGATGATATATCAAAATTAAGTGTAACTGGCAGAAACCCAGAGATATTGACAACTGGCTTTGGAGAAGATTCAAGGACCAAACATTGGTTACGGGGGCAACAAAAAAACAAAACATGGTTTGGAGAAGATTCAAGGACCATATCTTAATGCCAAACATTGGTTATGGGAGCAACAAAAAAACAAAACATGCGGCCCAGTGGTTTCCAGAAGTTCCTCATCCACAACATCAGGGAGCTAGCTAGAAGTGCTGCCCTTGTGCAACGAATCTTCTCTGTGTGGAGATTGCACACATTGTTTCCTCCAGGAGCTGCAAAGCTATTGTGGAAAGAGCAGCCCAGCTGGCTATTAGTGTCACCAATCCCAATGCTAGGCTGCACAGCAAAAAAAAAAAAAAAATACTCAGCTCATGTGCACATTTTATCTGTTTAAATAAAAGCATAAAAACTGCAAAAAAAGAAAATCCTACAATGCCACCACCATAAGTATGTACGAAAAATATTGCTCCAGTCTTTCCCTAAAGAGACCTAGACAAAGTAACTAATTTACTTTGAAAAGGGATTATCCAGATCTTTTAAAAGCTGTTAAGACACAGGATCTGAGCTGACACTTGTACCATGGCACCTGCAGTATCATGACCCTCCAGTTAGAGTAGTAGTTTGTGGAAATGAGATGATAAACTAAATCCTGACCCAAGTCCTATAGTTACTTCTCTGGTCCTAATGCATACTTGGGATGATTAAACCTAGCAGTGGACACAACTGTTACATTGATCCCTGACCTGTGGAATAAGAACCAGATATAGGAGAGCAAAGTAGAAGCCTTTGAAACTGCTCACCCAACTCAGTCCCCTCCAAGACAAAAACAATACTGCATACCAGGTGGAAATGCAAGGATTGTCCCACTGTCTATAACTTAACAGTGCCTATCACTATTTCATCCCTCTAGTTTAAGTGTAGGGTCCCTGCTCATTCCAGATGAATTCAAGTAAATGATGGTGGACTACCACAAACCTAGCAAAGTACTATCTACAATCATAGCAGTTGTGCCAGATGAGGTGTCTTTACCAGAATAGGTAAATGTCCCTTTGGCATTTAAAAAGGCAGTTATTGGGTGGCATCTGTAGCTCAGTGAGTAGGGTGCTGGCCACATACACCCAGGCTGCCAGGTTCGAACCCGGCTCAGGCCAGCTAAACAACAATGACAAGTGCAATAAAAAAAAAAGCTGGGCGTTGTGGCGGGTGCCTGTAGTCCCACTATTTGGGAGGCTGAGGCAAGAGAATCACTTAAGTGCAAGAGTTTGAGGTTGCTGTGAGCTGTGATGCCACGACACTACTGAGGGCAACATAGTGAGACCCTATCTAAAAAAAATGGCAGTTATTAATATTGTGAACTTTTTTTTTTTTTTTTTAGAGACAGGGTCTCAGTTTATCACCCTTTGTAGAGTGCCGTGGCGTCACAGCAGCCTCCAACTCCTGGGCTCAGGAGATCCTCTTACCTCGGCCTCCCAAGTAGCTGGGACCACAGGCGCCCGCCACAATGCCAGGCTATTTTTTTGTTGCAGTTTGGCTGGGGCTGAGCCTGAACCCACCACCCTTGGTATATGGGGCCAACGCCCTACCCACTGAGGCACAGGCACCACCCATGAACATTTTTTTCAATTCCCAACAGTAAAGAGGATCAAAAGAAGTTCACATTTATAGGAGAAGGACAGGCATATACATTGTCTTCTTGCTATTTTAATGCTCCTGTTCTCTGTCATGGTATAGTCCTTAGAGATCCTATCATCTGGACATTCCACGTAACTTTGATGACATGCTGATTGAACATGGTGAAGAAAGAAATGACCAATGTTCTGGCCTGAGGTGGCACCATCTCCTATTCAGCATCATGGCCACCCTCAAACTGCTTGTGGAGCCCAAGATCGTCAAAAAGAGGACCAAGAAGTTTATGGGGCACCCATTGGTAAGACAATGCATGGCAAGAATGAGAGATAAACCCTCAGAAGTTCTGGAGCCTGCTGTATCTGTGAAGTTTTTAGGGATGGACTATTCTAGGGCAAGCCAGGGCATCATCTCTAAAGTGAGGACCAACTATTGGATCCTGCATCCCTAACACAAAGAAGGAGGCATAGCACCTGATGCACTTCTGGGTTTTGGAATCAGTATGTACTACATTTGAGAATACTGTTCTGACCCATTTGTTGAGTAACTTGGAGAACTGCCCGTTTTGAGTGGGGACCAGAGGAAAAAGGGCTCTGCTGAAGATCTGGAGTGGAGGACAGCCTATCCTGCCACTTAGCAGAACCAGTGGGTTAGAGGTGAGTTTATTTCTGGTACATAAGGACCCTGTGTGGCACCTCTGGCAAACCCCAACAAGAAAGTTGCAGCTGGGGCAAGATGACCATCCCTTCTGCAGCAGAGAACTCACCAAGTGAAAACATTGTTGGGCACCAGACCCAAGAAGACTGAGCATGTGATTATGGGGCAATAGTGATTATGTGACAGAATCTGTCTGTCCTGAGCTAGGTATTATCACAACCACCAAGTCAATCAGTCAAGAGTCTCAGTAGCAAGTCATTGTGCTATTAAAAAGGTATCCTCCAAGATGGACCCAAGCTTGTCTAGAGGGCCACAGTCATTTACAGGATGAGTTGGCTATGGCCAACTTCTACCTTTTTGTACTGCAGTCTCTCTTAGAAGACAGAAAAAAAAATGCAGATCTGGTCCACAGATGGGTCAGATATGTTGATGTGTGCTGAAAATGATCTACTGCTGTGTTATAGTCCCACTCAGGGTGGCTGTAATGGACAGCAATGAGGGGGAACTTCTCCATAAGGCAGAGCTTCAAGCAACACATTTGGACATTCACTTTGTATGGAGGGAGGGGATGAAGCAGTGGCCTAAGGGAGAAATGCATATATACTTCTAGGATGTGATAGATGTCCTGCTGGTTGTCAGGGACCTGTAAAGAGCAAAGGTGGATGATTAGAGGCAAGGACATCTGGGGAAGAAGATGGATCTATGGGAGTGGTTACAAAATGTGTGTGTGTGTGTGTGCCTTTTGTTAATACTGAATGCAGAGGAGTCACTGAATAACAAGGTGGCTGGACAGGATATTTGCAGCCAGATTTGTCCTTGGCTGCCCCTGAACTTGTACAGTGGGCCCATGAGTGGAGGAAACATGGTAGCCACAGTGCAGGTTATGTCCACCAGTACAGGCCCTCTCTTATCTAGGCCTATCTAGTTGGTACTGCTGCTGTCTGACTTCTTAGCAGCTGAGCCCCTGCTATGGTACCATTCAAAAAGGACACAGACTAGTCACTTAGTGGCCACTTTTTTTTTTTTTTAAGACGGAGACTCAAGCTATCCCCCTGGGTAGAGTGTTATGGCATCACAGCTCACAGCAACCTCCAACTCCTGGGCTCAAGTGAGTCTCCTGCCTCAGCCTCCCAAGTAGCTGGAACTACAGGCGCCCACCACAACGCCCAGCCATTTTTTGGTTGCAGCCATCATTGTTGTTTGGTGGGCCCGGGCTGGGGATTCGAACCCACCACCTTAGGTGTATGTGGCTGGCACTGAGCCACTTAGTGGCAACTTGATTATAGCTGATCATTTCTACCTAGGAGAGGGCATCGATTCATCCTCACTAGAATTGACACCTGCTCTGGGTATGGGTTTTCCCTCTTTATCCATAGTGTCTCAGGCTAGTGTTATGATCCAGGAGCTTCAAGAATCTCCGTTTACGGCTCGGCGCCTGTGGCTCAATCGGCTAGGGCGCCAGCCACGTACACCTAAGGTGGCAGGTTCGAATCCCCAGCCCGGGCCCGCCAAACAACAATGATGGCTGCAACCAGAAAATGGCCGGGCGTTGTGGCGGGCGCCTGTGGTCCCAGCTACTTGGGAGGCGGAGGC
>CAUYQV010034094.1:0-23633 GCA_963574575.1 Galagoides demidoff | reverse complement strand
ACCATGCATATTTTTAAAATTTTTGAGGATTAAGCCAAATTTTATAATTAAAATCTAAAAATTAGTTCCGTATTCAGGCAAATCAATTTTTCACAGTATTTGCTCTATGTATTCTCTTAATTAAAAACTTCTTTTTTTTTTCTTTTTTTTGAGACAAAGTCTCAAGCTGTCTTCCTGGGTAGAATGCTGGGGCATCACAGCTCACAGCAACCTCCAACTCCTGGGCTCAAGCTATTTTCCTGCCTCTGTCTCCCAAGTAGCTGGGACCACAGGCGCCCACCACAATGCCCGGCTATTTTTTGGTTGCAGCCATCATTGTTGGTTGGCGGGCCTGGGCTAGATTTGAACCTGCCAGTTCAGGTGTATGTGGCTGGTGCCTTAGCTGCTTGAGCCACAGGCACTGAGCTAAAAAAAAAAAAAAAAAAAAAAAAAAAAGCATGGTTTTTAATTTAAAAAATAAATATTAAAGTATTAAAGACGTAAAAATTGAAATTTTGTTTCATTCCATTTGATTCCTGATGTATTTAATCTGATGTATTCTTTTCAAACTTTTCCTATATGTTTCCACAAATAGCTAATTATGAATATTTTTATTTTCATAAATGTCACCATGCTATTCACATTATTATTCTGTTTTTCTTAATGACAGTATCACTGACTATATATTGTTTAAACTAACAGAAAAAAACAGAAAAAATCTTTGTATTAAAATTAGGACTTTCTGATATTTAGAAATATAGTGAGCAAAGCTTATTAAAAAGGATGTGGAGATTCAAAGCTCAAGGTTCTGCCTCAGAGTCGGGGAAAGGATGGTCTAAAATCAGGCCCTGGGAGAATAGCCATTCTTGTGATCAAAATTAGAGATCTTAGAAAGAGGGAAAACCCTACAAGGTTGTTGTTTTCAAATTTATGCAAGGAAGGCCAACATTATACATGACATCTTAATTAGGAAGTGATTTTGTAATGAGGCTGCACGTACGAAATTTTTATCTTCATTATTGCTAATTGTATTTATTTTTCTATTTGGTCAAGAAATATTTCAAAAGTGTCTCCAAATAGTACAAGGTGATAAAATGCATTCCCCTTCCAGCCTGTTATCTCTCATTTCTCATTATCATTTTACAATTTATGCCATTAATGATTCACTTGAGTTGATAACTATTTCTAGGTGGGAAAATAAATACCTATTTATTTAATACCATAAGGATCAAACCATTTCATATGACAGTAATCACTATTTTTCACATAGTTTTTCCTTAATTAAGTTAGATTCAAATTTAGGTTTGAAATTTGAAACCTTCAAAGAGGTAGTTAGAAAGACCTAACTATGCTCAAGTGGGCACAAGTTACCTCTATAGGCCTAAGTTTACATCAAGAAGGCAGAGAGTTAAGAAATTGTCATTGGCAATGATCAATTTCAAGCACATTTTTCTCTTCTTCATGCCACACAAAATTCTGCAGTGCCTTTATTCTGTGTGAAAATACTAGCAGAGACATTTCATCTCATGAGTTCTAAAGCATACGAACAGTTACAAGAATATTTAGCAAGATAAAATCCCAAATTGTCACCGTAAATAAATACAATTATTTATGTCTTTAATACATTTTTCTCAACTTTACACAATTTGTCTCTCTACAATAAAAATTCTGTTTTGATACGTCCCTTGAAACGCAATATCCTAAATTATAAATCTTCCTTTTTATTGGAGAAGTTTTGAGTCAAACCAAGAACAAGTTATACTGTATTGAACACTTTGAAGACAGAAAGCTTTGAAAGTGAATAAATATCTCTAGAGAAATATTCTGACAAAGCAATAATGAAAAGATCATGCCATTTTTCATGCAGCATTTATCTTATTTAATAAGAGCTATGTACCAAAATTAGTTTAAATTACTGATAATTAGAAACATTACATTTAAAGTGGAAATCAGAACTACCTTAATACTAGATTAAGCACACTGATGTAAATATTTTATCAAAATGACATTCCTTTGATATGGCATTCAGATTTATTCTCAAAGTTTTTTAACTTTTCCTAAAGATCAAGGGCACAGAGTTTTGCAGTTTCCATTTTATTGTAACTCCGGGCCAGTTTTTAACTATTATTACCTTAAGAATCATGGTTTATGTCTGGAGACTGGAAAAAGAACAAATCATAGGCATGCTGGATTTTAAATTTAAATGAATGCATGAAGAACATGAGAAGGATAGAAAAACCCATAAAAATAGTGGAGTATTTATTAAAATAGTTCAGCACATCGCCTTGAACAATACAATATCTAAAATTTCAATTTATTTGAAAGGATGAAATGGAAAATAAGAATTTTCCTGTGCTTTTAAATATGTGTTTACTCTGGTAGTACTGACGTGCACTGGTTGGAAACTGGAGACAGTTTCCTTGGTGTGACTCCACTGTAGACTGATTAACTTCCAGTATAAGAGACTGGCAATGGAATGTGTATTTACTGAGGCAAATCATCATTTTTTGATTGAACTGTATGAGGGGTACATGTTACCATAGATACAGAAAAATTAGTTTTTATCCAAATTTATAAGAAATTCTTTTTTTTTTTTTTATTAAATCATAGCTGTGAACTAATGCCATCCTGGGGTACAATGTGCTGGTTTTATATACAATTTGAAATGTTTTCATCAAACTGGTCAACATAGACTTCACGGCATTTTCTTAGTTATTGTGTTAAGACATTTATATTCTATACCTAATAAATTTCACATGTTCCCTTGAAAGATGCACCATATGTGTGGTCCCACCAATTACTCTCCGTCCCCTGCTACTCCCCTTTCCTCTTCGTCTTCAGCTATAATTAGGTTATAGATTTCATAAGAAAGCTATAAATTGGTTTCATAGTGAGACTGAGTACATTGGGTACTTTTTCTTCCATTCTTGAGATACTTAGCTAAGAAGAATATGTTCCAGCTCCATCCATGTAAACATGTAAGAGGTAAAGTTTCCATCTTTCTTTAAGGCTGCATAATATTCATAATTGCTAAGTCATGGAAGAAGAGTCCAAATGTCAACATACTTTAATCGAGATGTTTTAAAATTGCATATCTGACAGTATGCAAAATGATTTCATGAATTTCCCTGTCTCTTCAAACCTATTCTTATAAAACCAGAATTGTTACTGTTATGTTCAAAGAGGATTTTGACACAGTTCTCTGTGCAAAATTCAGATAACTTTATATTTACTGAAATGAAAACATTAATTTAATACTACATCATCATTATTATCTATACAAATGCAACCATGTGGGATGAGACCCATATCCCTGGGACACTAGTATATTTTATCGTCCTGCAAGGAGAGGCAGTGACTGCTATGTTTCCAGATTACTTTTTGAATTTATGTGTTACAAATATTCTTGGTAGAGATTGTCTCTCCCTCTAGAGTACAAGTATGCTGATTGTACAATATAATAAATGTTATGGAAAAGGATAGTTATGCTCATTGTTGAAAACTTAGTTTCTATAAACTCAGAGGTCATGTTCTATACACGTAATGTGTCTCTATATATATATACTTGTTTATCTGTTTCTCTTCTCATCATACTAAAAGTTTATGCTTGAATAACCATCAAGAATAAAAAAGACATTTTGGCTACAGCTATTACTTTCAATAACAACCTGTCCTTTGTCTCTCTGAAATCATTACAACCTAATATGTTCAAAAGATCTTCAATCTTTTGCTATTAACATCATTAAACTTGTATGAAAAGCCAAAGATATGTGGACTAGTTTACTGAAAGAAGTGTAGAGTTTTAAAGACTAAAATATATGTGTATTTATGTATTTATTTATTTTAGAGAGACAGTGTCTCTTTCTGATGCCCAGCTTGAAGTGCAGTGGTCTGATAGCTCACTGTAGCCTCAAATGCCTGGGCTGAAGTGATCCTCCTGCCTTAGCCTCCAGATTAGCTGGGATTACAAGAATGCACCATGCTCAGCTGATTCGTTTTAGATTTTTTAGAGAAGCAGTCTTGCTATGTTGCACAGGTTGGTCTTGAAGTCCTGGCCTCAAGTGATCCTCACATCTCATGCTCGAATTATATGGAATCAGAAAAAAACCCTCAATAGCCAATACAATTCTTAGAAAGGAAACAAATTTGAAGGCATCACATTACCAGACTTCAGGTTACACTACAAGTTTATACTGATCAAAACACCATAGTACTGGCACAAAAATAGAAACAGAGATCTATGGAATAGAAGAAACAAACCCAGCCACATACCATCATTTGATCTTTGGTAAGCCTGAGAAAAACATGCATTGTGGAAAAGAATCTCTCTTTAACAAATGGTGCTGGAAGAACTGGTTAGCCACCTATAGATGACTGAAACTGTACTCACATCTCTCACCACTAACAAAAATTGATGCTTGCTGGATAAAATATTTAAATTTAAGAGATGAAACTATACAAATATTAGAAGAGAGTGGAGGGAAAACTCTTGAACATATTTGCCTGGGAAAATATTTTATGAGGAAGATCACCCTGGCAATTGGAGCAACACCAATAATAAAAAAACTGGGATTTGATCCATCTAAAAACCTTCTGCATAGCTACATGGCACTACAATTAAAGCAAACAGATAAACAAACAGATAACTTCAGAGTGGGAGCAAAATTATTCACATTATGATTCTGACAAACGTCTGACAACTAGACTCTTCAGAGAACTCAAATTAATCAAAAAGAAAGGAGAAAAGAATTCCATTTCTAAGTGGACAAGAGACTTGAACAGAAATTTCTTGGAAGATAACACGTGATCATTGTCTTTAGTTGTCTAAGAAATGCAAATCAAAACATCTTGGAGATATTACCTAACTTCAGTAAGATGAGCCCACATTACAAAGTCCCCAAACTGCAGATGATGGTGAGAATATGAACAGAAGAGAACACTTCTACAGTGCTGGTGGGGTTGCAAATCAATGCAGCTTTTATGGAAAGAAGCACAGAACATCCTCAGTTAACTAAAAGTTGACCTTGTACTTGATCCTGCAGTCCTATTACTAGGTATCTATCCAGAAAAACAAAAATCATTTTGCCACAAAGACATTGGCACAATAATGTTTACTGCAGCCCAATTCATAATTGCCAAGTTGTGAAAGCAACCCAAATGCCCATCAACCAGGAATGAATTAACAAAATTTGGTATATGTATACCAAGGAATACTATTCAGCCATAAAAAAGGAGACTTAAGGTCTTTTATGTTTACCTGGATGGAGTTGGGACACATTATTCTTAGTAAAGGATCTCAAAAATAGGGGAAAAAAGTATCCAATGTACTTAATACTATTATGAAGCCAATATATAAACACTTACACACTCATACAAATGATAAAACACAAATACAGTCTAGCAAGAGAGAGGGGAGAGGAGGGAGAAGGGAGGTGAAGGGCCAAGGGTAATTGGTGGGAAGAGGGAGGGCATTTTGTGGGATCTCACTTAATGTACACAATGCAAGGGTATATTTCCAAATAACTAAGAGTCAATTTTAAATGTCTTCCCACAAAAAATAAGTAAGTGAGGTGATGACTATGTTAATCAGTTAGATTTAAGCATTCCACATTTTATATAAAATAATCACATTGTATCTCATGAATGTACACTTATAATTTTAAATTAAATAAAAATAATAAATAATGCAATTTAATGTAATTTTAAGAAAAAATTTTGCAAAGCACTCAATTTAATAGGATTTTTTTTTAATCCAAGAATTGGAGAACTACCTAATTTTGGAGGAAATATGTAATATCTCTGCAGATTCATACCATCATAATACCATGAAGCCTTTTGAATAATTAGAATGTTTTCTTGATATTTTTTCCTTGTCCTTAATTTTTTTATTGTTCATATGAAGTCATACATGTGGATAGGAGAAAAATATATAAATTAAATTTTTCTTTTTTTTTTTTTTTTTGAGACAGAGCCTCAAGCTATCCCCCTGGGTAGAGTGCCATGGCTTTGTCACAGCTCATAGCAACCTCCAACTCCTGGGCTCAAGCAAGTCTCCTGCCTCTGCCTCCCAAGTAGCTGGGACCACAGGTGCCCGTCACAATGCCCGGCCATTTTTTTTTTTGGTTGTAGCCCTCAGTGTTGTTTGGCGGGCCGGGCTGGGGATTCGAACCCACCACCTTGGGTGTACTTGGCTGGCACCTTAGCCGATTGAGCCACAGGCACCGAGCCAATTTTTCAATCTGTTGTATGTATCTAGCTATGACGAAACAATGGCGCAACTGCCTAGCTCTAGGCACACTGCCACAAGGAAAATTCCCAGAAGACACTCTATAATCCTACAAAGGTGCAGCAAAACCAGGTCACCTCAATTCTAAAACAATATGATGCAAAATGCCTATTCTATTCTTGCATGAATTATTTTATCTTACTGTAAATTTTTTCATTCAGAAAAATTATAGTAAAATGAATGAAATTATATAAAAACAAAATTTGATTACATTATCGACTACCTCCTGAATATTTCTTTCTTTCTTTTTTTTTTTTTTGTTTGTAGTTTTTGGCTGGGACTGGGTTTGAACCCACCCCTTCTGGCATATGGGGCCGGCGTCCTACTCCTTTGAGCCACAGGCACTACCCTCTAACTCCAGAATATTTTTATAGGACATATACTAACAATAGAATAATTTTATTGCCATAATATTAATTTAAAATGTTAATTTATAGTTTTGCATGCTTATGAAATTACACATTACTTACAGAATTGTGTTATGTCTACTTGACAAAATTGTTTATCTGAACTTGTAAGTTGGCTTCAATTATTTCATTATAGAATTTTCTAGAAGCATAAACATCTGTATCTAAATTTATTTCTTGATTTTACTATGTAATCATTAGTTCATAAAGCATAAGATATACATTTCTTAGATGTCAAAAAATAAAGCTCTTCAGTATCACTTTTGACCTTGAAATGTATTTATTTTTTCCAGTGAACAAGTTGCCCTCATAATCCTCAAATACAGTATTATCCTGTTCTTATCCATTAGTCTCAAAAACATCTCAACCAAGGACATACATAAAGGGATTTCTAACCTTTCAGTAATGTATAGCTCAGGTTATTAGTCCAACGGCACCATAAATACACCACATTAAAATGAAAGTCATGTAAAAAAAATTTAGGACATTCATGTGGCTGTCTCATGAATTTATAATGTGTCAGAATATATGTTAAGTGAATTATTAAAATAAACTACTAGCTCTATTATTTCAATGTATTAAGAACAGTTATATGAGCAGAAGAAAAAACACTGACCTTGCTAGAGAATTCTATGAGGATTCATAAACTTAGTAGTAAAATATACGTATCCCAACAAATGATGCATGATTCTGTTTTAAATTTGATATGAACACTCCAAAAAATAAAGCTATCCATTCGTGAAATTAAAATTTATTACAAATGTGAAAATATTTTAAATATATATCCTTTTGGGTAATTTAATTACATGTATTGTAAAATATAATTTTACTCTATCTAAGACTCATTTATTCATTATTCAACAAATTATTATTGAGACCCTGAATCTCCAGATATTTTGCAAGGTTCTAGGAAAGAGGGAGAGAAAAATACAACAGCATAGTTGTGTTCAAGGTACAATTATATCCTAATAAAACAGAAATGCAACAGCATTAATATTACTTACTAGTCTATCATAGATGCCTGCACAGGAAACTGTGAGTGCATAGGTAAAGATGCGTCTAAATCTGTATAACGGTCAGGGGAGGTTGTCACAGATGGAGTTCTTTACATTAGATTTCCAGGTTGACAAAGAGAAGAAAAAGCATCTGTAAAGTATATAATAACTGAAGCAGTTCAGTGCTACTGGAGCAAAATATATATGTATCTGTATATACATAGGCACATATAGAAAAGATGTGAAGCAAAGAGAAAATAAAATTGTACTGAATTGCTAGGCTAATAGGGATAACACAGGGTTTCATGTGCCATGATAAGTAACTTAGATCCTATGAAAATCCTGGAACCTATTGAATATTTTAGACAGCAAGGAGCAACATGTTCAAATTTGTATTTGAAATAGAGAACTTCAGCAGTAACGTGAAAGATGGACTGTAGCATTGATTGGAATAAAGAAGAAGTTATAAGGAGAATACTGAAGTAAGTAGACTGGGAGAAATGTGCTTAAAACATATCAACAGTGGTCTTGATGAAAAAACACCAACCACCTGAAAGAAAGTACAAATAAGTAAGTATTGGTGATTGTGTCTGAGGAATAAGAGAGAGAAAATATTTTCATTATACTCCTATCAAAGGTAAGAGAATAAATATTGAAATCATTCGCTAAAAAAAAAAAAAAAAAAGTATATTAAGGACAGTTGCTTTTGTGGTTCCAGGGCACACTACTATAAATGCCTAGGAACAGCTGTAGGAATGTCCAGAAGTTTAGAGAGCATTCTGGAACAAACTTATACTTTTTTTTTGCAGTTTTTGGCCGGGGCCAGTTTTGAACCCACCACCTCTGGTATATGGGACCAGCATCTTACTCCTTTAAGCCACAGGTGCCACCCCAAACTTATACATTTTAAATAGAGATAAATTTAGATTTAGATTTAGAACACAAATGAGACTAAAATGTTTCTCCACGAATGAAATAATCCAAGGAGAAAGTAGAGAAGATAGAGGATTGTCCATTAAGGAAAACAGGAAAACCAATAGTTAGGAGCTGAGAGAAGAAAGAAGGAACCACAAAATAGTGTGAGTACCCAGACAGTAATGTTGGAAATAATCCAGAAAAGAGTGAGAATATGGAGAAAATAAAGAGAGGAAGGAGATATTTTAAAATGTAGCAGTGAAATTTTAAGGAAAAATATTTATTTATGCTTAAACATAAGTAGAAAGTGAAAAAACTCATATCAATATTATCAGCTTAACTGTGCTGATCACTTAGCAATGTACATGCATATCAAAACATCATGTTATACATCTTAAATATATGCAATTTACTTATCCATTAGACCATAAAAGATTGGTAAAAATAAAAAGTGAGATAGTCTCCTTTTTATTTAATTTTTATAAGTACATTATTAAAACATAAAGTATATTTAAATTGAATCTACTATTCAGAAAACACAAGCTAAAGCTCTAATATATATAATTTGTAAGCTTGCAAAGTACATGAACCTTAATTTTAAAATTTGATATATGTATAGACCAGATTCAACTAGAACTTTATTCATGATGGAGTCAAAAGTTATTAATTGCCTACTTTGTGCACACAGTAGGAATACCAAAAATACACTATTTTCTATGTTCTAGACATACAGAAGGTGGCAAATATTTTAAAAATTAACTTTTGATTTGCTGGATACTGTCTCTATTTCAAATGACAGTATTTTTACTAAGTTTTTGCTCTTTTCCTACCCCTCTTAATTTGTGGCATTAATTTGCTATGTCTCAAACGTACCACACACTTTTTTTTTTTGAGAAGTCTCATTATGTCACCCTCTGTAGAGTGCTGTAGCATCACAGCTCAAAGCAACCACAAACTCCTGGACTTAAGTGATTCTCTTGCTGCAGCCTCCCAAGTAGCTGGGACTACAGGCCCACAATGCCTGACTATTTTATGATTGCAGCTGCCACTGTTGTTTAGCAGGCCCAGGCTGGGCTCAAACCCGACAACTTTGGTGTACGTAGCCAGCGTCCTACTCACTGAGCTACAGGCCTCAAGCCACACATACTTTTTTTTTTTTTTGCAGTTTTTGGCCAGGACTGGGTTTGAACCTGCCACCTCTGGCATATGGGGCCAGCACCCACCCCTTTGACCCATAGGTGCCTCCCCCATTTTTTATTATTATAATTATGCAATAGGGACTATGTACATTAAAAATTCTTGAAAACCATCAAATAAATTTAATAGCTTTGAAAATGTTTACTAAATCTATGAATATCCTTCAATAAAATCTAAATAAATATGAGAAATTTATTTTTTAAAGTTAAGATTTACTCCACTCCTAATTTGAGTACATAAGAAAGACCACAAATATAGACAGATGCCAAAGCCTTTGCAGAAAAAGCCACAAATAGTTCCTTGTACTTATACCCCTACTTGGCAGAAGTTGTTGGGTGTAGTTGTCTCTAAGTAAAGTACAATCTCCACTGTCATAAAATTGTGTTGTTGTTAGAAATAGGCCATCGATTCAGGTATTATGAAATTCCCAAGTGTAACAACTGGTTGCAGCTATAATATAGGAGTCTGATTCAGCCTAGCATGCAATGACACTCAGAGCATTCTTTTTCTCTTAAAATCACTTCTTTGGTCTAAAGTCCTTGACATTAAGTTATGAGCTCATTTGCTTCTTTTACATTCTCTATCTCTGAGAGATTCTGGTCTGTACCTTCCTTAGATTGATGGTTGGAAGGATTTATAAAAACCTTTTACACACAATAAGAAAAAAAATCTCAATTTCACTCTAAATTTTTAAAACTCAATATCAGGGAAAGGGAATATTTTCATGTTGGAAGGCCACAGGAATTTAGTTATATCAAATAAAGCTGCATGCAAGAAACTCCATTTGGATATACTTTAAAAGGTTACATTATTTTGTAAAAATCTATTATGCATTTAGCAACTTCAAGAAATGAAGACTGCTTGTTATAACATTATATAACCTTTTAATGATTTTGTTGTCTCCACCTTTTGTTATCAAGCATTTTACTATTTGGTTTATTTGGTTGCAGCATGGAGGTAGGCAGTCTCAGTTCATCCTCTGGATGTCAGTTATTTGTGACCTTAAGGCCCTCTTGATTTAGGTTAGGTAGGAGAATGTCAATTCACAGTAATACATGGTTGAAAAGCAAGAAAGCATTAGCTGGCATGTTGCCGAAGGTATGGATATTCTGTTGCCTTTCTCCACATTTGATTGATCTTTCTTAGGGTCAAACAATGACTTTTAAATTTCCTCTACTGAGACATCAATTACTTCCATCAGTAGTTCTTTTGTTGCTTTCATGATCTCAGCTAGGTGTTACTCAAATGCTACTGAGTGTGATGTCATGATTTGCAAAGTGAATGAATGTTTCATTGTATTCTCCAATTAATAGGTCTATAAGTTCTATTCATTCTTCAAATGATTTGCATATATCATCATCAATGACCTTCTCATTTACTTTTGAAAAAAAAAGTGTGTTGAAAAGACATAAGCATTTGCAATGCTTAAGTTTTTGCCACATTTTATATGTAAACATAGTTTTGATACCGGACAGGTGGAGCCCCAGCCACCTTAGCAAAGCAGGCCTGGAGGATCTGCCGCCTCTATCTTGGCAATGTTGGTGGCGGCAGCCAGCAGAGGAACCAGCAGACTGGAGTGTAGGCAAGTGGGGGGGAGGAGCTTCCCTCCCCCAACAGAGGCACCAGTAGCCAAAGGAATGGGATATAAGCTGGGGGAGACACTGGCAATTCCTCCAGTGAATCCCTGATTGGCCCAGTTTTAAAACCTGCTCCTGATTGGTCTGTTTTCAGGACTCGAGAGGTCTTTGGACAGCTACCTCTATATAAGCCCCTGAGCAGAGAGTCCAAGCACAGACATCCGCAGACCTCTGAGAGAGAGCAAGAGAGCAAGGAGGTTGGTTCCTGGTGAGAGCTATAGCACTACCTTACTGCTGGTCCTGCTCTGCAAGGAGGTTTGGTTTCTTGTGGGAGCTGTAACACTTGTATTATAAGACCTATCTTATTGCTGAAGCTTGGTTCTTTGTAAGAGCTGTAACACTTGTATAAAATAAAACCTATCCTATGGTCCATCGATTCATTCTTCGAACCTCCAAGACCAGAGCCTGGAAATCCAGTATCAAAAATCTGGTATCAGTTTTACCTTGCAAAAAGAAATATTCAAGTTGTTTGATTTGACATAGTATCACACAGAAATTCTACATTTCTGTAGATATCTTCTTTCAATAATTCACTTTGCTGATTCTCTTCTTCATAAAACTTGTCTGTCTGTTCTTGCAGAGATAACATTTTACCTAACACCTGTCCACACGATGGCCAATATATTTTACAATGGTACAGCAAGGCCACACTAAATACCACATTGTTCAATGTTAGCATGTTACTATATTGTGATACTGCGTGCATTTGCACCCATATAGCTAATAATACTTATAATTGTTGCAAAAAGTCATTTAAAATAGTAGCTTTAGCACAGAGATTTTGCTGATACAAGATACAACACAAAGAAATGAGAGCATCAGGATCTGCTATTTGTTTTTGTTTTTTTTTTAATCTGTATAATAAATTCCCTTGTTTCCTGTCATGGAAAGTTCACTGCTTGTACATACACTCACTAAATTTACTAAATTCAGTCCTATTTCCAGTATTTATCCAGGAAGTTGAAGATATCTATTCCCCATGTTCTGTTTAGCAGACAAACTAAAAAATAATGTGGAGCTGTGCAACTATTCACAAATTCCACTTCAAGCACAAACACAGGGCTTCATTATCAAAGGCTGATGAAAGATGAAAGGCAAATGACGAAAGGCCTTCTAAACTTCCATAAACTCCTGCCAACCAGCCTCTTGGTAGTGGTGCCATTCAGGCAAGGGAAGTTATTAAAAAAAAAAAATCATTAGCACAGCAGTCGTCAGCCCATATGGTTTGCTAATGTCCTAATTGAGCTGGTCAATATGGGAGGATTATTTTATTGAAACTTACTTTATTCTTTGCTTTACTTAAAAAATAAAAGAATGATATAAAAGTTAAACAAAAATGTATTAATAAAAAGAAAAGATTTTGTTCTGTAAAATTTAGATACAGTTAAGAAGTTGCACTTATGGGCATAGAAAGCCATAGGTTCTCCACCAGCCAGTTCCTGAAATAGCTCCCGACCAACGTCCAGGAGTAGGCATTTGACTGACATTCATTCACAATGATGAAAGAATTTATATTCTAAGCTTTGAGAAAGTTTGTTTCTTTTCCTTTTTCCTTAAATCGTCATTTTTACAAGTTAAAAAAAAAGATGAATGGGATTTGCAAAATGAGATTAAGATATTATTTTATATAGCATATTCAGATAATCCCTAATTTAGGAATGATGCTTTCTATATTATTTATAATAGTAATCATTAGGAACAAAGTAAATATAAACTTTAAATTTTACAAAGTAGTTATGGAAAGCTTATTTGATCTTAGCTACTATTTCAGGTAAGGCGACCAGATTTTAACATTGGTAAAGCAGGGCACCATTGACTGGAGTGGGGGGGAGGTGAGGCGGGTGGGGGGTAAGTGAGGGAGGTGAGGGATGGGGGTAGGGTGTTCTTAATTAAAAATTTGGTCTATATGGAGCAACAAAAAATTTGGTCTATATGGAGCAGCAAAAATTTTCATAGAATGCAAAAATAGTATTGTAATATATATATATTTTATTTCAACATAAGTACAATTTAAAAATAAAATACATTTTAAAAAATTACGTATAGGGCAGAGCCTGTGGCTCAAAGGAGTAGGATGCCAGTCCACCTGCATGACCTTACCCAGGAGGGGAATAAGGAGTTTACATTAGCCTTTTCATTTCCAAATGAAGTTACATTAACCTCTTCATTCTCAAATGGAGTTACATTAACCTTTTCAGCAGCCAAAAACCGTATATTCCCTTCCTGTTGTCCGGCCTTTCCCTAGCTTGTCATGCATTTTTACCAAAAATTGGGACTTTTTAAAAAGGCCACGGACACGGGACAAATTGTTAAAAATCAGGACTGTCCCACAAAAAGTGGGACATCTGGTAACCTTAATTTCAGGTGCTAGGTTATAGCAGCCAACAAATCAAAGTCCCATCCCTCACAAAGCTTAGATTCTAGAAGGAAAAAACAGACACAGATAATATAAAATGAATGTGAGATGTGTTAGTGGGGGTGTTTAAAGACAAATAAAGTATAATAACTTGGTATTTAAAATAAATTTGGATTTTTTTTTTAAATAGAAATGCAATTTCAATAGACCCTACCTTTACAATTTTCATGTTTGGGGAGAATTATTTTCTCAAATCATGGTAAGAGTAACTATATTCAGTAGGTGTTTCTACTTTTTCTTGTTCTTATGCATACCATACACCAGTGTAATTTCTTTCAAAACATTCAGAATAATGGAGAAAATCAGCTACAATGAGGAATACATTATCAGTAGGAGCTACCAGAATTCAATGACCTCACAGTATTTTTTATCAGTCTGTAAGAATAAAGCCATCGCTATTAAGTGATAGGTTTAAATGAACCTAATCAATATACCCGAATTTTGCGATTCAAAATTATTTTAATCTAAGGAATTATGATTGTGTTAAAAGTTATGAGCAATGTATTATATTTGTATCCACAATACCTTCTCTCATCTAGAGTAAGACTAAAGCTCCACTGTCACTTAAAGCTAAAGCCTTTTTTAAATAATACATTTGTGGCAATTTGTTGAAGAAGTATGCATTGTATCACTGGTTACCTACTGCTGTTTTTAAATCATTACCTTACTTTCCTGCTATACCTTGGAATGAAATAGCAATATTTGGTTGTAGCATGTGTATTTATTGAGTCAATCTTTTAATTTCCCTCACATGTTTACAACATTAGCCAAAAAATTATGAATGAAAGAAATATTACTTATTAACCTATTTATGTACCAATAACAAGAAAAAGTGAAAAATGTCTATGGCATAAACTTAAAGAATCATTATTGTTCATTGAAATATGAAGTAAATACCTTAACTATGCTAAGTGCTAATTTCCCCTAGTGAATAACAAAGTCTTATTCTGGTATATGCTTGTTTCATTTTTCATTCAGGTAGACAATTTTTCTCATTGTTCCACATCTTCATAGAAAGCAACTCCATATTCTAGAATAAGTGTTTTTATTAAAGTATAAAATCTTATCTTTATTTTCTCTTTCCATCCAGAGAAATTTTCTTTTCTTGTTAAGTCTAAATCCTATTATTAGTGGCATCTGTACCTCCGTGAGTATTTTTTCATCAAAATCAACTACCACACTTAGTCCTCACACATTTTCATAACATAGCCCTCTGTTTTGTTCAAATTTATTATAAAATTGAATATATTTGCTATTCATAATTTACGTTTAACTCATTATTAGTTTCTTTCTGTGGAAATTTAATTTTAAGTTTTTTTTTTTATTTTTCTTGCACAGAAGAGGATTTTAAGTATTTTTAGATTTATGTTACATGGAAGATAATTATTTTATCTGCTATGTCATTTCTTGGCTTCGTGGTTGTTTTTTTATTTTTATTTTTATTTTTATTTTTATTTAGATGACCAAAGGAAATTACTTAAGAGCTCTCTTTTTTTTTTTCCTACACATGTCATTTTATATATATATATATATATAAAAACTACATTGTAATGTTGGGGGTAAAATTTGTGGAACCAAAATGACACTGTGTTTTAGGGATTTTAACTCATCCAGATTACTTAAAAATGCTACCTTGATTTATTCATTGGCAAAATAAGAATACTTGTAGAATATTCTTCATGACATTTTCAGCATAATTAAGTAACCACTTCATGTAGCTGTGAAGTGAGGTGTGCTGCTTCTTCTGTAGAGCCTGTAATTGTGGTCCTTCTCATTTTTATCTTTCTTTTCCTTTGATTCTCTTCCTGGACACCTCCTCCTCATCTTCCCTCCCCTCCTCCTCATGACATGATGATTATTATCTTTATGATTATTACCAATATTATCATTGTCGGGCACCTCAGAAAAAGCAGGGACCTTACTTATTCAGTAAAATGTGTTTAGCAACTACAAAAATCAGTATATACTTGGTCCTGAGTTTTTTAAAAGAAGGAATGACCAAGAAGATAAAATTAACAGTGTTTAAAAAGAAGCTTAATACATATTCTTTCACTAATTGTTTGTACAGAGACACAAAAATGACCCTTTTATGAAATTGATAACAGTGTATTCTATGCAAAAAAGTCAGCCCCCAACTGGGAGTTAAGAGTGTTTTCATAAGCAGAGAAAGCGACTTTGCTCCCTGACAGATCTATAAGGAATGGATGGCCACACTGATTTTGTTCAGACAATAGCTTTTCTTCCTTGTGATCTTTTTAACTGCTAGTCCTCAGTTTTCTCTGGGTAGTGACTGTGGCTCAAGGAGTAGGGCATCAGCCCCATATACTGGAGGAGGCGGGTTCAAACCCAGCCCTGGCCAAAACTGCAAAAAAAAGAAAAAAATTAACTTTGACTATTTAGGGACAAATAAAATATTCCTTTCCTAATAATTAGATTGAGATTCTTGACTTAAAAACAAACACACACACACAAACTGTTTTGGGTTTGTTTAACCCATCTTCTATTTTTACCAATTTATTCTATAAAATTTTGATGCATTTCTCAAAATAGTTTCAAGACATAGTTTGTACATCTTTGTACAAACTTTTGTGAAAGAGACGATACTTTTATCAAGTTTATTTTATGTTGTATAAGCTTGAATAAAGTTTTTGTGTATCAATTGTTTTTTTTTTGGTCAGGGCCAGGTACCCTACTCCTTGAGCCACAGCTGCCACCCTCACCTATTAATTTTATGAATGTATTTTACAGATAACACGGATTTATGTGAATCTGAATCTGGCTTTCTTATCTCATAGCATTTTGTGAATTTTTTCTTTATTATTTATATATTTATCTGAGATACAAATGAAAACAAAACAAAATATCTGTCAAGTACATGTTGATGAAAAAGTACTTATAGAAAGATTACATATGCATCTGTGTATATATGTGTGTGTGCATTTAGTTTTACCCAATGGCTGTTTTGCATATAATGGTAAGTAGAGTTGTTTGTACAATCTGTAGCCATGCATGCAAAATGAAAGTTGATGTGTGGAGTCTGCTATATGAAATTACAGTGTTAACTATTCAATGCAGAGACAAATAGATGATTATAATAGACAGACATAGCTGTGTAATATTAATGTTTCTTACTCTATAAATAGAGTAAGAAACACTGTAGCCTAGTTAATATCATGTGAACCTGCAGTATTTGCAATAAAGTGTTTGATCCTAATGTTTTGCTGAATACTTATGTACTGTCTTCACAATTTCTCAGATATTCACAGGAAAACCTATTTCTTGCACTTCATGTCTGTAGAAATAAATTAAAGAGAGCAGAATGTAGTATAAAGAACAACTTAGCAGGCAACCCTCTGGAAGAGCCAAGCTGCCCATAGAGATAAAATTGAAAAATGATGCAGTCACCTAATTAAAGTGTCTGTTCAGGAAATATAAACCTGTCCTAGAAAAATATGCTTATTTTGTTTATTTATTTTTATAGAAGATTAATATGAGGGTGTGTACAATTAGGTCCCATTGTTTGCATTAGTAGTCAAGTGTGAGGTGTAGTTGTGTACTTCAAGAGGAAGTGTGCCATTTACTCTTACATTCTACTCATCAGATGAGACTATACCAAAATCTCCTGCCACCATCTTGAGCTTTTCTCTCATGTATGCATATTGTTGTAACTCCACAAGTTTCAACTTAGTGTTGAATACCTGGGATGCTTGATTTTCCAATACTTTACTCAGGAGACTGTTTTCCATATCTGTTTGAGTTTTAAAAAGATACACAACTTCATCTTTTTATGGCTGGATAGTATTCCATGGATACATAGGCCACAGTTTATTAATAATTTCTTGTGTTCAGGAGGCCTGGGTTGATTCCACAAATTTGTGATTGTAAACTGGTCTGTTATAAACATTTGAAGGCAATTATCCCATGGTTTTTTTGGAGGGGAGAGGTAGATACCTAGTAGTGGAATTACCTGATCAAACGGAAGATCTAGAATTGATCTCTTTTCCTATAAAAATTTATAGCACATTTAGAAATGTGTCTCATAAATTAGAGATCGAAAGAAACTATTAGAAAGCAGATAAGGAAAAGTTTAGTTAAAAATATTCATAGGAAGCAAATCATTTTTCTATGATCCTTCTCACTTGTTTGTGTTATTTTTGTTCATTCTGTTTGCTTTTACTTTGCATAAACCTTTGTTTTTAAAAAACGGTAAAGATATTGTTAGTATGAAATTAACTATGGACTTGGCAAAAACTAATTACAGTGTATTTTTTTTTTTAGTTTGAAAATCAAATCACTATTGTAAAGTTATTGGGAGTTTGGAGATGTAGTACAGTTATGATGAATAATCATGGAAAATCCATTTTATGCATATTAAAATATAGATTTTTTAAAAATTTTCATAACATTAACCTCCCATTAAATGACAAATATAACTGTATGATACAATACAAAACAGTGCCAATTATTTTAGTTTTATTTCTTGTGATGAGAGAAAACCTAAAGAGATTATGAAATAGACATGTATTTAAAAATGTAATTTAGAAATTGAAGCATAAATTGCAGTAATGAATATAATGATGGTTTTCTTAGAAGTACCTTAAGTTGAGCATTTTGGCTAAGGCCCACAAGTACCAAGGCCAGAGATTAGTTGGGCTTTTACCTGTATATTGCAGAATAAATTATGTTTTTTGTTTTTTAGGAAAAGAGACAGTGGTATTTAACTCATGGGTACTATTCAATGGCCTGACAACATGGAAATATTCCTGGAGTGCTTTATGGAGGTTACCCAATCTTCCAAAGACTAATTAAAACCAAGTATGTGTGAGCTATTAGAGTTATGACTCAATACTCTTTTCCCACTAAGTAGTCTGCTGAATCCTTACTGCTCAGGGGGCCTTGACATCTGCATTACCATTTTCATCTTCAATTACTACTGATGTAGCTTCAGTAGAGTGAAAATGAATGTCATGCTACCTTTGAAGCTTTGAAATTTAATTTGTTTTTAAACTTCAGACTTAAACTCTCTGAACCAGAAGTGTCAGAAATACACATTTATATATTCTCATGGGATGATTCAGCTCATCAATGCTCTGTATAAACGTAGACTCTGACTCCTCAAAAACAACTAACTTCTCAATTTGTTTCTACATAGTGTCAAACAGAGAAACAAAGGAACCTAAATCTTAATATTCTGGGATTTCCAAAACTCACTTGCTTTGACGTTATATGAACAAAATAATGTTGTTTTAAAAAAATATGTTTGGCATGCAAAATTAGACACATATGTTACTTCACTTTTTAATTTTATTATGGAAGATTTTACCTATACTACACTATTTATGTAATCTCTTTTTTGCAATTCCGAGGACGTGAAGAAAAGGAGAAAAGGGAACGCTTACAACTATTGGTGGGAATGTAAACCATGGAAAACAGTGTGGAGGGTCCTCAAAAAACAAAAATTAGAACAACCATATATTTTAGCAATTCCACTGCTGGGAATAACCCAGAGGAAATGGAATCAATATTTCAAAGAGATTTCTCATCCGTATGTTTATTGCACCATGACTCATAATAGCCAAGATATGAAATCAATCTACATGTTTATTAACAGATGGGAGAGTGGATAAAGAAAATATGTTATATACACACAATGGAATACTATTCATCTGCTGAAGATGAAATCTTTCCATTTGCCGCACACAAATAAACCTGGAGAACATTATGTTAAGTAACATAAATCAAGAAAAGAAAGAGAAATATCTCTTGATCTGTCTCATATGTGGAATCTAACATAATGGATCTCATAGAAGTAGAGAATATAATACTGGTTCCCAGAGGAGGGATACCGTTCAAAAGCTCTAGTTACATAGCACAGTTAATGACAATATATGCATACCTTGTGCACTAGAAAAATATAAAGAAAGAATATGTTATCTTCTCTCATCACAAAATGACTATGTGAAGTGATATATTTGTTAAATAGATAGATTTAATCATTCCACAATGTATATATGCTTTAAAACATAATGTTACACATGATAAAAACATACAGTGCTATCTGTCTTTTTTTTTTTTCCAAAAAGTATTGAACATAAGAAAGGGATAATGTATGACACTCATAATGTTACTACACTCAGACTGAGAATCAGGTATAATTTTTTCTTGTATCAATCACTAAAGGTTTAAAAGTCACAATGAAATCTGTCTCTGACCCACTTGAAGATCTCAGTATAATAAAATTTTCCATGGTGTATATTTTATGTTAATAACCTGATAAGAGGTTGTTGTGACCACTAAGAAATCATTTCTTAGTAAACTCTTTCCTGTAGTGAAAATAAGCACAAATGCTTGAAAAAGTAAGCAGGTAACAATGTAATAGTGTTTTAGTTTTTAATTGGAAATGTAAAAGTAGGAAGGAGTGGTGGCTCATGACTGTAATTCTAGTACTCTGGGAGGACCAGACAGGTGACTTAGCTGAGCTCAGGAGTTGGAGACCTGCCTGAGCAGGAGCAAAACTCTATCTTTACTAGAGTAAATCAAAAAATCAAAAAATCAATAAAAGCTAGCAGGACACTGTGGCAGACACCTGTAGTCCCAGCTACTTGGGAGGCTGAGGCAGGAGTATCCTGTGAGCCCAGGAATCTGAGATTGCTGTGAGCTAGGATGCCAGGGCACTCTACCCACAGTGACAGAGTGAGACTATCTATTAGAAAAAAAGGCGGTGGAGGGGGAGAAAAAGTTGGTGTCTCAAAATATTCTATAAGTTAACTTTGTTTCCATTAAGAAGTGAATCATTTTTTAAGTCTTTTCAAATTATATTAATATATGGTACCTGGTAATTAAAAAACAAAATAATTCCCACTTCTGTAACAATCACTTTGTTATAGAATAAAAAAATTTTAACATTAATAAAATTTCATGAATGTTATAATGTTATAACATAATTATATTTAATAACAATAGTTTTTAAAACTATATAGTACTCACACATTTTTCATAATTATTAATGTCTGTAGGAATGGAGTTTTAGGGGGTTCATTTATTTTATTTATTTTTTTATTTTTTAAACATAGTCTCACTTCATTGCCTTTGTTAGAGTGCTATGGCTTCATAGCTCACAGCTACCTCAAACTGTTAGGCTCAAGTGATTGATTCTCTTGCCTCAGCCTCCCAAGTAGCTATGACTAAAGGTACCCACCACAATCTCTGGCTATTATTAGAGACAGGGTCCTGCTCTTGCTCAGGCTGGTCTTGAATCCATGAGCTCAAGCAATCCACCTGCTTCGGCATCACAGAGTGCTAGGATTACAGGTGTGAGCCACTGCACCGGGCCAAGAATGGAGTTATGATGTGTCTGTTTAAAGTATTTTTCCAAGTGTTACACTTACATAATATTCACTCATTTGTTCTCTAAATATATCTTGGCTGCTGATTAAATATTACTCACTGCTCTAGATAGAGTAGATGTAACAATTAAAACAACTATACCTAGGCCTCATGAGTTTCTAGTATGCAAGAGTAGAGGCAGACAATGAATATATATATAAAGTCAGATGGTTGTAATTATTTGGGAGACAAATAAGGCAAGAGAGGTTGGATGCAAATAACCATATGGGTCAATATTTTTTCCATAATGTGGTTAAGAAAAGTCTCTCTAATTAAGAGAAAGAAATCATATTGTAATTTGAACAGAGAGAATTCAACATTAATAATTATTAACTTAAGGGGACTTAAGTTGTGAAGATTTAATTAGTAGTTAATAAAGAAAAGGGGACTTAAGTTGTGAAGATTTAATTAGTAGTTAATAAAGGGGACTTAAGTTGTGAAGATTTAATTAGTAGTTAATAAAGAAAATTCTAAAAAATGTAGGGATTGTAATAGCTGAATAATATTTCATGGTATACATATACCACAGCTTACCAATCCATTCCTGGGTTGAAGGACATTTAGGTTGTTTCCACATTTTAGCGATTGTAAATTGAGCTGTAATAAACAGCCTCGTACAATTGTCTTTATAATAAAACAGTTTATTTTCCTTCTGGATAGATGCCCAGTAACGGGATTGCAGGGTCAAATGGGAGGCCTAGATTGAGTTCTTTGAGGTTTCTTCATACTTCCTTTCAAAAAGGTTGTATTAGTTTGCAGTCCCATCAGCAGTGCAAAAGTGTTCCTTTCTCTCTGCATCAGCGCCAGCATCTGCAGTTTTGAGATTTTGTGATATAGGCCATTCTCGCTGGGGTTAGATATCTCAGGGTGGTTTTAATTTGCATTACTCTAATAATTAGAGATGATGAGTATTTTTTCATGTATTTACTAGCCATTTGTATATCTTCTTTAGAGAAGGTTCTGTTCATCTCTCTTCCCCATTGATGTATGGGATTGTTGGGGTTTTTTCTTATGGATTAATTGAAGTTCTGTATAAATCCTAGTTATTAAACTTTTGTCTGATTCAAAATATGCAAATATCCTTTCCCTTTGGGTAGGTTGTCTATTTGCTTTGGTTGTTGTCTCCTTGGCTGTCCAGAAGCTTTTCAATTTAATTAAATCCCATTTGTTTATTGTTGTGGTTGTTGCTATTGCCATGGCAGTCTTCTTCATACAGTCTTTCCCCAGGCTGATATCGTCCAATGTTTTTTCTATTCTTTCTTTGAGAGTTTTTGTCATTTCATGCATTAAGTTTAGGTCCATTATCCATCTTGAATCAATTTTTGTGAGTGAAGAAAGGTGCAGGTCCAGTTTCAATCTTTTACACGTGGATATCTAATTCTCCCAGCAACATTTATTCAATAGGGAGTCCTTGTCCCAGTGGACATTCTTGTTAGGTTTGGTGAAGATTAGGTGGCTGCAAGTTGCTGGTTTCATTTCCTGGTTTTCTGTTTGATTCCAAACGTCTATGTCTCTATTGTGCCAGTACCTTGCTGTCTTGACCTCTATGGCCTTGTAGTACAGCCTAAAATCTGATATGGTGATACCCCTGGCTTTGTTTTTATTACTAAGAACTGCCTTAGCTATACAGGGTTTTTTCTTGTTCTGTAGAGAACACAGAATCATTTTTTTCAAGTCTTGAAAATAAGATGTTGGTATTTTGATAGGGATGGCATTGAATTGGTAAATTCCTCTGGGAAGTATAGATATTTTAGCAATGTTGATTCATCCCACCCATGAGCATGCTATGTTCTTCCATTTGTTAAAGTCTTTTGCTATTTCCTTTCTTAATGTTTCATAATTTTCTTTATAGAGGTCCTTCACCTCTTTTGTTAGGTATATTCCTAAGTATTTCATTTCCTTTAGGGCTATGGTGAAGTGAGTTGTGTCTTTCATTAACTTCTCATCTTGGCTGTTTTTGGCATATACAAAAGCAATTGACTTGTGGATGTTGATTTTATATCCTGAAACATTACTGTGTTTTTTAATGACTTCCAAGTGTCTTGTAGTTGAGTTTTTAGTGTTCTTTAAGTATAAGATCATATCATCAGCAAAGAGGGAGAGTTTGACCTTTTCTGTTCCTATTTGGATGCCCTTTATTTTCTTGTCTTGTCTAATTGTATAGGCTAGAACTTCCAGCACTATGTTGAATAGTAATGGTGACAGAGGACAACAATTTCTATGTGGAAAAGCTTTCAGTTTTACTCCATTCAGTAAAATATTAGATGTGGGTTTGTCATAGATACAGGTAGCATCCATCAGTTTAAGAAATGTTCCACGTATGCCTGTAATTTTCAGTGTTCTAATTAGAAAAGGATGCTAGATTTCATAGAATGCTTTTTCTGCATCTATTGAGAGGATCATATGGTCTTTGTT